>MU155374.1:0-34995 GCA_015484465.1 Pholiota conissans
CCCAACAGCGTTCGCATGGAATAGTCAGTACCATGCTACCTCCTCCATAACTCACAGAAACATCCACGCAGACGGGGTCTCTACATCAACTTGGATTCACCACAATCATGCGCCACATAGTTCCACCCTTTCTTGATGGACTCTGGTGTAGTCTGTCCTGACGGGGAACGCCAATGACGCCTTCTTCAACAGAGGGTCGAGGTTGGGCCTGGCTGTTGACCTTCGGGTCCACCAGTGGGGCACACGCGCTTTGGATGTACTTCCCATCGTCGCAATGTGTGCTCTTCACCGGTTGTGGCACCTCTGCGCGAAGTACTGGCTGGGTGCATGGCCTGGATGTGCATCACCTCGGGAAGCGCTAACGTGAGGTCCCTGCCGACTTGCATGCCATCGTCGCTTGTCCTGCGGGGATTCTTGCGGGGGGTGGGAGCATGCGGTGTCTTTCTCGTCGCTGTACCCTCGTTTGGCGAGCGATGTCTGGAGTGAGGCGAGTACCCTCCTCTTTTTTTTATGTTTGTTGTCTGACATCATCCCAGGTCCACGACATATCGGCGGGGGATACAACGCGTACACTGTTTACTTCTCTCTTCTAATCTTTTGAGTACTCGCTCACCGTCATTGTTTCATAGCTCCCATCCACCGCCCGTCTCTAATTTTTCAGAAAGCTTTCAAAGCGAGCATTGAATTTTTGGCGATGGCTACATACACTGTATGTATTTTGACTTCTTCCAACTTCATTCTCATCGAGTCGTTCCAGATTAGGCGGGACCCTACACGAACCCGCATTTGGTTCGCGATCGTCTCATCTACTGGCAACTTCATTGACTTCACACACTCTCTTCAATGAACGACTGGCCTCTTCGATGCTTGCCTTTCTCGCTCGCTATAACAATGGGTAAGCTTAAATTCTATCAAGCTTTTAACCTTCGACTCACCTCCTATAATTCGTCGTTACAGATTCCCGTGTTCTTTCCTCTTTATTTCTTTCCCTTATTTTTTTTTCTTATTTATTCCTTCTTCATTTTCCTGGCACATGGGAGCGACGTGTGAAGCTAGAAAGTCAAGTATGGCACTTCGTCTCCATCGTGATTGATAGCTCTAACTTTCTGATTGGTACCGAAGCCGACCCCATCACCTTTTCCAGCCTTTACATCGACATCACGGGTGCCCTCAGCAAACCGTCCTTACTTGCACCCGACACGACTCAATTTCACTCTCCCTGATCGCTGTCGTCGTTTGGAACCCATGAGTCTTAGTTCATCCTCGCTCGCTGCGCTATGGTGAGCACCTTCATTCCGTCGTACACACCGCCAATTCTTATTCGGGCTCTGAATCCCTCCGCAGCTTTCTTTTTTTCTATTTTTGTTTTCAATCTTATCTTCTGGTTCAATTTATGTTTTATCGTTTCATATCTTACCCGCGCTATTTTGAATGATATGTTTCGTTGCACTCTAGCCATTCACCGAGACTGTACGTCCCATTTAGCGTAGTTTTACGATTTGCCTTGTATACTACTTTGAAATCGTTTGTACATGTAAACGCTCTGCTCGAATGATATTGGCATTGATTCGGTATTTCGAGGTTTATCTGCTCAGAAAATGATACCGGGGACCAGCTTTGTTCGCAGTAAACTGAGCACAATACAGAGGCAACATATGTACGACAGAAGGCTCAATAGGACAAATGGGGAACGAAGTTGGATACATCGTTTCGGAATCAAGTAGTGTTCTGACCTGCAATAAGCCCTCGTCTGGATCGATGAAGTGTTTGAGAAAAATCATCGTTTTCTATGACACTTCCCTACTTTACAACCGCGACAGAATTGGCTGGCCTGCCGGATTCTCTTCATCGGCAGTTTTCATGGCTTGCAAAGAGCGCTCCTTCCCCGACTCCTTTGGACCTCGGAACCAGGCACCCAGCCTGCCTAGAACACCCTTCCTATCCTTCTCTCCCGCTACTACACCCTCGACGAGCGTCGGCCGATATTTATACCACCACTGAATCGCAGCTTCCTTCTCCCGGTCGCCTGTTTTCTCGAGCAGCTCGCTGAACAAAGCCTGCACTAGCTCTGCTTTCCCCCCTTTCTGGTCCTCTGATGCGTCGGTAGCAGCAGCGCCACTATCATCGGATGGGTATGCTGTGATTAAGACGCGGATTTTGTCCAGGACACGTAACATTAGTGGAAGAGGAAGTGACGAGACGGTCGCTATGAGCATCAGGTGCAGTCGATGCACCCGTTCGCTGGTGTTGGGATCGTCGGGTGTGGCCTTTTGCTTGCCTTTGGGATTCGAAGAGTGCGGAGCCAGCGTGTTGATAGTATCCAGGAGCATCTGTACGCAGTACCACGCCAAGGCATAAGTCTCGTCAGACACTCCACCTGTCGCCTCCTCGGCTGTCGTTGTGTACGCGCTGACGCTAGCGCTTCGTACGAGGGCAGCGTATGCTAGCCGCAGCTGGGAGGTGTTTAGCTTGCCATCCTCTGAGTTCTAGAACAGAGGAGCAAAAGTAGGGATTAGTACGCTGAGAAATCATAATTGGGTAACATGAAACGGGGGAAATAGATCAAGCGCTTGTCTACGCTGCGAAGAAGTGCTGCGACCGTAAAGAGAATGTCCAAAACCAACCAACAACCCACCTCGATTAAACACTTCGAGTAGAAGGGAACCATTTTGTTCGCAAAAGTAGCCGAAAGAGCAGCCTCGCCACCGCTAGTCGGTGTCCTTGCAGTAAATTCCTTGGAACCAGCATCCTGACTCTTGTTGTCGCTATCGGGTTTCAACACGCCTGCGAGAATTTTTGTCGGACTACAGCTTTGGTCACTCTGGTATTTTGATCTGCTTGTGGTAGGGACTGCATTCTCAGGGGTGATAGCTTCGTCTTCGGGGGCGGAGGAAGGATTACCAAAGTGATATTGCTGTTGTCGTTGTGCATTGGCCGCGAAGATGGCCAAGATGACGGAATGAGCCGATTCGTATGTCTCGCGGTGAGAAGGGTCGGAGAGGTGCCTATATAACAAATGAGAAAGCGCGAAAGCTTGATTTGGACCTTTCGGTCGACGAAAAAGTATTGAAAAGGATATGAACTAACTCACGGATAGCAGATGCCCCATACCCAATTTCTAATACACCTTTCGCTCAATACCGGGACTAATTGCTCAATACTTGCCAACACAAATGCTTGCTTCGCCCGACGAGGTGAGACCGCTGCTGCAAGTCAAAATTTATCAGAGATACTTAATATTTTCCGAAAGGGATGTGTCTTACCAGTTTCTACGCGCTGCGAGTTAAGCTCGAAGCAAGCTTGCTGAACATATGCTTCGGCCTTCATCCCGGAGTCCCCATGCACACCCTCACCCTGCGCCAGCACATCAAGCGCAAGGTAGAATGTTTTCTGCAGGTGCTCGAAGCCCTGCGTCGTTGTGGTCACGCCGCCAAACTCTGAAACGACAAATGACAAGTGCGAAAGAATCTGGAGAACCTTGACTGCCAACGAAGCTGGAGGAACACACGCTGATTCCGGGGGGAGGTATACACACGTGGAGAGGATGGCTTCTGCGAGCATGATGTTTGAGAAAAGAAGGGTTTTGAGCGTTGTCCAGATGGATTTGGTGATGTCCCTGGAATCGGGGGCTAGGGAGTATGGTAAGCAAGTATACAAACTATGTTGGAGATAAACTACGCACCAATGTCCGCATCTGCGACACTCGCAAGGGGACAGGATATCCAATCGAGTTCAATTTGCTTTGCGATGCCGCGTAGGACATCAAGGGTGTCTGATATGGAATGCATGCCTTCATTCAGACGCGACGAGGAAGGGTCATCGATCAAGAGAGCCAGCACATTGGCAGCAAGTTTCGAGATGGAAGCAATCGAGGTCGACAACGGTGATGAGGACAATGCTTGGAGAGTTTGCGCTAATGGTGAGGAAGCCTGTCTGTCCGTTAATTTCCTTCTTGGTCATAATACGTTATACTAACCAAAACGTGGACTTGGTGCTGTGGAGACAGCGTGACAGAAGCCGACACCGACGACAGGAACGTGCCCGCTTTGAAGGTCGAGGATATCGTGGTTGTGAGCAGGCGCACAAGTATCGTCAGCGGCAAAGCCTTGATCTTGGACTGTGTAACGAGCGGCAGCGACTGCGATGCAAAAATCAAAGCCAATGACAATACATCTGGACGATGGTCAGAAATGTTCAAGATGGAGCGTAAGATACACACCTTGCCCTGCCGGTTGAAACTCCTTTTCCCATTCCTCAATACCGCACGAAGAAGATCCCGAAGTGAATCCATAGGCATAGGTGTCCATGACTTCGGCGAGAGCGACGACGTTCTCGTCTTCGACAGCGAAACGTGGTGTCCCAACGTCAATTCCTTCTTGCTTCTCACTCTTCTCCCCTAGCTTCAAGTCCTCAACACCCAGGAGAAGACCACTGCATGCCACAAGCCGAAGCACAGGGTGCCCACCGTGCACACCTTGCAACACATCCGTTACCCACTGACCCATCTTCGTCTGCATGCTTCTCCCCAGAAGCACCTGCGCTTTCGAGCGTGTTTTCGCAGCTTCAACGAGGGCGCGATACTTGAGGTGGCTTGCATGGCGAAATGCTGTCGAAAATGACTGAAGCTTTTCGTATGTGAACGGTTGGGATAGGTAAAAAGGTGACGTTATTGCATTTGCGGCCAGAGGGGTGGTTAGAGACGCTACAGTCGCGAGATGATGTGCAAGGGCGCCTTGGATGGTCGCAATAGGTAGCTTTGATGTTGGGTTATGTAGATGGGACAACAGGATAGCGTAGCCGCGGTCAGCGCTAGTCATGGTCGTCCAGGAGAGAGTCGCTGGGATCGTGCACACGAAATCAAATGTCCCGGGAGCAATACAGTTTGGATAGCCGAATAGTAACCTCAGCTGGACTTGACCGCGACTTCAACCTAAAACCAACACTTATCGCCTTTCACTGGCAATAGTCTGTAAGGAATGACAATTGTACTGCTGAAAAACGACTCGGACGCCGCCGACTGAGCTTTTGGCACTCCTCAGCTAGTTCTGCGGTTCCACGACCTTACTTCACACTCGCGTTTATGTGGATAGCTATGAATATGTGATAACATCAGTAAGCGTCATCCCCGCTGTAAAGGCCATAACTTAATAGCTTGTCATTTATGGAATCGCAGAATCAGATCCGGATATACCACCCGAATGCAGCTCTGTTGTGTATGTTACGGGGATGAGGAACAAAAATGATGATAGTAAAAAGCTTTGTGTATGTCGTCCAACGTGTAAACGTGAACTGTTTAATTCTTTGCTGATCGATCAAGAGTAGCAAGCAGGTCAGTGGCGATATCGTTCAACAGCTCCCTCATTTTGCGATGGCCTTCCTTCGAGAGGATGTTAATGTTCCATTCTCCTTCCAGAAATCCTGGCGGAATGACTTGGGGTGGCTCCCGATATGGGGGCGTAATTTTGCCAGTAGCGACGTCGCCGTAATAGACGCGCATTGAAGAGCCTAGGATGCTGATTCCTCGAAGGCGAGGAACAGGGCAATCCTTGAGCAAACTCGACCTGAACCACTGGCGAAATTGACGATCTGCTTCGACGCGGCGCTCGGCTGAGCTTTTCCATGAATCGTCTTTGATTTCGGTGAAGAAGACGGGGCCGCCTTGGAGCATATCGATTACGGTTAGAAAGACGAGGGTATTGATGTCCGACCTCGGGGGAGCGTCTCGAGGGGGCGTGTGCGGCATGATGATGAAAGACTCTCCGAAGCGGTATGAGAGGAGTGCCGGGTATGCTGCGTAGGGTACGCGATCTTGTGGTAGATCGTTGCAGGAATTGAACATCGCGCGCAGGTACAGGGGCCAGTCTGTGTCTGTGGAGAATGTCATGCTGTGAAATGTGATTGTTAGGACAGTGTGAGCAGACGTTTTTGACGATGAGCATTGGGCGCTACCTGGGTGAGGTGGTTTTGGTCTTTGTCTAAGTTCAGACGGTTATGTCTGACATTTATACGAAAACGCTCCTACTAAGACCTTCATGAAGAATCACGTCATACGAGGCAACAACGGAATTAGTCAAGACAGAGAGAGACGTCGTCAGACACGGCATCCATACTGCAAAAGCACAGCGGAATAACAACACGTATCACGCCGAGAATCAAAACTTAAAAGCGTTGTCGAAATAAGATGAATAGCCGGCAAGGGATGAAAATGACAAAAAGGACAAGTGAGAAGCCTATGTCTTCCTCCTCTTGGGCCCGCGACCACCACCTTCCTGCATCTCTGCCTCGCGCTTGCTCTTCTGCCCCGCCATGCGCATCACATCCTTTTTCCTCTCCTTCTCCCGCTCGCCCTTCTTCGCCTCCTCCTTCTCCAGCCTCTTCGCCCTCTCTGCCTTCTTCTCCTCCTTCTTCTCGTGGCGGCGCGCGATCTGGTCTTTTCTAAGCGCCCGGATCTGCTGCATCAGCGCCACGGCCTTGCGCTCCTCAGGCTCCATCACTACTGCGCGTTTCTGTAGATACGTCGGCGCGCGCTGGGGTGCCATGAGCTTGGGCTTCGAGCCGTAGGGGAGCGCCGCTTGTAGTTTTTTGGGCACGATGAGTGGGTTGAAGCGCCGTGGGGCGCGTTCGATTTTCTTGTAGGTTGAGTTGATGTCGAGGGGTGTTTTGAGCCCCTCGTCGCGCCGGACTTGACCCGTTAGTCGCATGCCGGTCCATTTGGATTTGTCGGAGAGGAGGAGGGAGGTGACGGGATTGTAGAATTTACGCGGTTGGATGGAGTACCATGCACGTAGAAAGACGATATCTAGAAAGGATAGCCATATTGAATAAGGACTCGATAAACGCAGAAATAAGAGAACACACCGCTCTTCAAGATCTTGTCCTCGAACGTCGCACGGAACGCGCCGTCAGGCTTGGGCAGTGCCTTCTTCACCTGTCCTCGAATACCGGACACAGTGCGGACATTCGCGCCCTCGAACTTGGCCACCTCCAACGCCGTGCTGAACATATCCTTGATGAACGCCGTGTTTTTGAAGATCTTGTACGGCACACCCGTCAACTTAATCTTTTTGACAATCTTCGCCGAGCGGTCAATGTCGAGGACCACCCCAGTTGCGGATATCCTGAACCCGGGCCGGTCCGTGCCGAGGCTGTTGAACGCGCAGAACCCGGTGTTGGGCAGCGCGACGGGCCCGTAGAACGTCGCGTAGCAGTGCATGTGCTCCGGCGTGTACTTGAGCATGCGCATTCGGATACTATGGTCGTCCAACGAGTAAATAGGGATGCTCTGGAACCGCCGCCACCCAAGGGAGAAGATGAGCGGGTCGTTGGTCTTGAGCGTGCGGTTGAACCACCGGTGGCGCTTGATGCGCACTTGGACGTACCCGAAGCGCTCCTCGGCGGGGAGGAGACCGCCGACGATGATGGGGAAGGTGGGGTCGAAGTTCTCGATCATTTCGCAGGGCACGTCGTGCAGCTCGATGCGCACGTATTGGCCTGGACGGAAGCCTTCGACGAGTGTGCGCGCTTCAGCGTCGACCCCTTCGAATTCGGCGCGGTTTAGCGCGAGCTGGGCGGCGATTTCGTCTTTTTTCTCGTCGTAGAAGTCGGCTTTGGGGCCGCTCGGGTCGTCGTATTGTTCGTCGAATTTGCGCTTCAGGATTTCCTTTTTCTTGGCGAGCGCTTCGGCGCGGGTGAGCTTGCCGGTAGGTTTTGATGAGCTTCCTCCTACGTTGTCCTCGTCTACGCCTTCTTCGTCCTCATCTTCACCTTCCCCTTCTGAACCCTCTTCGTCCTCGCCTTCACCTTCACCATCGCCGCCTTCGCCTTCCGCAGCCGCCTCGGCGCCTGTGATGAACAAATTCCGAATCGAGTCCAACATTTCCTCGTCCTCCCACTTTTTCAGGCTCTCCTCGTCCAACGGCTCCTTGCCTTGGTCGAGCACGTCTGGGTCCTCTGCATGCGTCGATTTAACCTGGAAGAAATCATCACCTTCGTCTTCGCTGGACTTGTCGGTGGATTGTTGGCCGTTGACGATCTCCTCGGGGGATAGTGATGAGTTGTAGATGAGCTTGATCCAGTCTTTTCTCCGTTTATGCGTGCCTGCGGCGAGCTGGGCGGCGCGGTCAGCGAGGTTGGCTTTCCACCGGGGTATTGATTCTTCCTCCTCATCCTCCTCCTCGCCCTCGTCTTCGCCCTCATCATCATCATCTGGAATGTCATTGTCCTCTCGTAGCTTGACCCGCGCATCTTCGTTTTCGCCAAGGTCAGAGTCGCTCTCTGCATAGTCGATTTCGGTGCGCTCCTGCGTGTTGGAGGGTAGTGTGCGGGTGACAGTGCGCCGGGTTGTGCGTCCTGTGTTGTCGGCGTGGCGGGGGATGTCCTCGTCCTCGTCCATGTCCTCATCTTCTGAGTCCTCATCAGAGTCGATACCCGAGTCAGACTGTTCGCTGTATTCCTCCTCCTCTGAGTCCTTGTCTTCATCTACCACAAGCGCCTTTGACGAGGAGCCAAAAAGCCGAATATTGCTCTGGGCAACGCGATCTTCCAGCGTTTGATCCACGTCCTGCAGGTCCATTACCATCTGCTCGCCCTCGCCTTGTGGAATCTCGTTGTTTCCTCGGGTAAAGCTGCCAGGAACATTTACCCAGACAGCGTCTTTGTCGTACATGACGCCTCCGACATCGCTCATTGGGGCATGGATGAGCAGTTTCTTCTTCTCGCTGAGTTTGCGTCGCTTTTCAGAGTCGGCGGTTGGAAGAGGACATGGGTCACCAAGGGCGGTGACGCTAGCGAGAGGGAGGTCACCGACGCCAGGGATGTGGACGTTGGTGCCTAGGCGTAGATTGGTGCCCCGAACGTAGCCGTAGAGGGTGACGGTGCGGTCGCATTTTCCTTTGGAGGTGCGTACGGTTTCGCGAGGTGTAAGGTCTTCGAGACGGTCGGCGAGCAGGTAAGGATGGGAGTTGCGGAAGACGAGGGGGCGGAATTTCATGACTGAGATGAAGCGGGTGAGGTTGGTGATTTCTGTGTCGGGGTATCGACCATTGAGGACGCCGGAAAGGTAGAAGAGTTTAGCGCCCTGGTAGATTTCGGTCCAGAAGCGTTTTTTAAGTGCCTTTTTGGTGTCTTTTAGAGTGGAGGCCTTCTTGATAAGGTCGAGGTGGCTGAGGATACCGATGACTTTTGGGAAACCGTGCGATTGGAGGATATTAAGGAATTCGAAGGTTTCCTGCACAAGTTCTCAGAAAATAGAAATATTTAGGGTTTGAAATGACATACCATTTCGAAACCAAATGAACCGTCAACCATGAGGAGAACGAGGTCCGCAATCTTGCCAATGTCAATCATGCTGTTGATATCGTTGTTGCATTCGATGAATGTCAGTCGTCTTTTCTTGCCGCTGACGACGGTGATGGGGCCCTTGGCGTCGTTGAGCGTCTGTTTCGCGTAGCGGCGAACGAGAGACTTGAGCAGAGTTGTTTTTCCGACCCCAGATGGGCCTACGATGGCGATGATGACGGGAGGAGGGTCCTCGTCGGGCGTACGGTTGACGAGAGGGACGTGCAGCCGTGTCTGGTCGCGCTCGACGTTGCGGCGTCCTTGCCTGTCCGCCCGCCGGCCAGACATGGGGGCGAAGGCCTTTTCGTTGTAGCCATGCTGCTTTTCCTTGCCCTTGTCCTTCTTGTTGGCCTTGCCGCCCTTGTCCGTCTTGCGGTGGGCCTTGTGCGTTTGGTCGTCCATCAAGTTATCTATTCGCGAAAATGAAATGAATTTTTGGGAGACTACGTTACGTAAGCAGATGAGGTTGCTGCCGCATAACAAAAGTTCCTGCCTTCTTCCACACTCATCGTTCTTTGTGAAAGCGACACTAAATTGATCATCAATACTACTCTACACTCTGCCGCCTGCTTTTCCGACATCCTGTGAAATTAAATTACATATAGACTACAGGTATACAGTAACCAATCGCATCCCAAAATCTGCAAGCTCATTCCTTTGAACACTAGTTTGAGACAGACTCTTAATACGAGGAAATCCTTCAAAGTCAAAAATAATAGACTTCGACGTTGGTATCCTCTCCAACTCATTCACCATCGCTCCCCCATAAAAAGGCCCAGTAAAGGAACACAAAATCGCCATATTATCGCGTTGGTGGAGTACGACCCTATCCTTGTCTTCCACAAAGTTCAAGAGCCCAAGCGCAAGATGCACACTTGAAGGCTGGTCCGATTGAAATGCCGTCGCCGCCTTGTCCAAAACACAGTATCTCTTCGCCGGCCTTTGGAACAGATCTATCTGAGCATGCTCTACACCATTCACCGTCGCATAAAAACGACCGACCGCGTCCCAAGGCTGCTCATCATTCGGCGTAATAGGCAGCAATAGCACCGAAACATGCAGTCCCAAATGCGTCAACGCCAGCGGAATCTTCGAGGGAGACCACCGCAAATGCCTGTCCGCCCTCCAGGTATATTGCTTAGGGCTCAAAGGAATCAATGACGAAATCCCACTCTCCCCACCCTCGCCTTTCTTTAAACTTGGCCCATACCCCCAATTCATAAAATCCTGTGTGTCCGCGCCGGGTAGACCCAGAATTTCCTTGATAAGGCGCGCAAACGCGCGTGCCGCCCCTTCGCCATACGCAATCGAAATGCTGACGCCGAAAATCCCCATCAGCGAATACGCAACGTCTTCCTCGCGGGTGACTTTGCGATCAGCAGCCCATTTCATCCGCTGGGATACTGGAACGAAAGTAGGTTCCTGTCTGAACAGGCGCAAGTTCCGGGGTGTGATGGATGTTGCTGATTCTATTTCTGTATTAATCGCCATCGCTCTTTCAAAATTGCTCAGCGCTGCACCCAAAATCTTCCAGTCGGCATCGTAGAAAACAACCTCCTCAGGAGCCAGCAATTCCTGCAATGTCCATCCGCGCGTGAACCAAGGATCGTCACGCATACCTTTGAGAACCATCGTTTGCGCAAGGTAAGTAATGCAAATATACGCATCCTTGTACCAAGCATACATTGACCGGATAGATTCGTCGAGCTTGGCGCTGCTGTCTTTGTTGATGCAAACTGTGTCCATCCAGGCGAATCTCGCCCCGTGTTCTACAGCCGCAACTCTGCAAAAATTGGCCAGTTTCGAATACCCAGGCGACCAGTTGTCGAAATCCCCACAAATCCAGCTCGCGTAGGTTATTTCCCCTGGTAAATCATGGAGCCAGGTATGCGAAAGAATGGCGTAGTCGGTGTATTTGGAAACATAGTTTTGAATAAACTGAGCCTCTGTGGTTGCGCCATTGCGTCGGGAATTAGAGGATCTGGCCGCCGTTCGAAAATCGGATTGAATTTTGTCCTCGTCGAAATCTGCCTTGATGGCAGTAGAAATGAGATTCATAATCGTGCTCCTTTCAATAAGCTCGATATTAGAGCCATCAGAATTGAAGGCCAGCAACCGAATGGGCATTTTGTTGAAGACACGATAGCGTACTTCTGCGAGCGCCAGCTTCAATAAGGGTGGTTCATGGTATGTGTCTGAGTATTTATCTCGTGAAACTATGACCAAACCAGGAGATAATACGAGTATTTCGCTCACGCTGTCTTTTAGGAGCTTGGGGACACGTACTATCCGCATCCGACGCACTGAGTATTGGGTTCTGAATTCGAAGCACTGTTAAATAAAATCAAAAATCAAAAAAAGATTGAGATTCCGAGTCAGCAAATAGAAAGAGCCTCTACCTTTCGAGTTCTTCTCAGACTGTGGTTTATGAGATTGTATAAGTATTCGGACAAAGGTATCCAGCGCAGCAACGAGCTGCTTGACTTCTGGCTCCAAGCTCGCTCCACCTATCCCATGACCTGATTAATTGTGAATTTCTAGATGCTTGAAATGGGCGTACTCTGTGATTCCACATCTACGAGATGAAAGATTGTATCCTCGTCAGCATAGTAAATATCCATTGGAGCTCAATCCTCACCCAATCCAGGCAAGTACGTTTGTAGGATGGGCAAAATAACATTTTGCAAAGCCTCGACTAGCATAATACTGGCGCTGCCGGTCATCCTTGTCGTTGTCGAATGGATCGGTGGGCAGACTAAGTTGAGACAAGATATGGGCCTTGGAGGACTTGTGGATGAGGATGGGAGGGAGGTTACTGTGCCTCAGAAGAATGATTCCAGTGCGATAAATACGGTTTATTTCCATGAAGTGCATTACGACAGATGCCAGTCAATCGGTGCATAGCCATTGCCACTAGTAGCAGAGCCCGCTATTCAGTGACCCGTTTATGAGTGTTTAAATTACTCTTCTATTAAGCAGATGTGGTGAATTCGTGTACTCGTGTTTGGTTTGCGCCTCTTTTTGGCGATTTTTAGTCTTCTTTTGGTATATTAACTTGACCGTCGATGGTCTTTTTGGGTGCATAATGGGTCATCTGCTCCTCTTTTCATTCCCGACGGCTGATTCCTTTGTTATATGGAACCACCCTTGGACCATCTTTATTCTTCTTATTATTGTTTGCGTGCCGGAAATGCAATCATCGACATCAGAGTTGTTTCACCCGCTGCTCTTTAAGCCACATCTCATCGTCGATTCGTAAATCCCACCCCCAATTCATCCTCTCCCCTCTTGCACTGCGCCTACCAACTCTTCCAATTATTCAGTCATGTCAATCAATACCCTGTGAGTAGAATTTTTATTTCTTTCGCAGCCGCATTGATCTTCACCTCAACTCCCCTCAGACTGTACATCTCATTGTGATCAATATTTACGTGATCCCAAGTGGCATTGTTCTGTAGGCCGCTTTCATTTTTATCACTAACTGCCATCTCACGAGCCCAATAGCCACTTCTGAAGCGCTGAAGCGAGCACATATCTGGATCCTGCCTTCGCCTCTTGCCTTTAAATGCCCACACCTACATTTGCCTCTGATCCTCACCTCATGGAACCACGTCAGTAATTGATTTTGTTTGTCTACTACAGAGTGTAAATTTATCTGACGATTCAATGTAGACAGCCTTAGAAGGCTTCACATACTGCCCAGAACAAAAGGCGAGCGGGTGCGTCTATACATCATTTTTGCATCCATATATCTTCTTTCTTGACACGAATACAACTCACAGTTGTCGTGGAAGCGCTGGACGTGTTGAAGCTCCGTGAGTCGCAATCATTACACATTATTGTTGATGCCCGTTTGATTAGCTGTTGAGGATTCCCGAAATTACACCTTGCTTTGCATTGAGCTTGCGCCGTCCTACGTGTTACATTCCCTTCTTTCGGCACATTATGTCGTGATAGTCTGCTTGCTCGCTAAATGCATTTTGAGCTATTATATAGCGCATAACATAATTACAATTGGAATATAATCCCTCTCTCATTTTCCTTGACCGGCGGAGCGAAGCGAGGCGGCTTAACTTGTATAAATTACACGTATCCGAACCTTAAATGTTACATAAGCAAGTGAGGTCACTTACAATGATACACCGCTTGAACGTCTTCCACATAAGTACTCATGATTGCCGCTCTCCACCATATTTGACGTCGTAATGGCTCCCTTATCGACTAGAAATGGCCCTAAATTCCCTCAGCTTGAAGTTGAAGAGGCGCAGGCTAAGAAAAAAGAACGCGTCAGAATCGCCCTAGCTCAGGCAAGAGTCAGGATGCGTTTGAAGGAGGAAAGAAAGAAGAGACCCACTACCCAGTACATTTTTATATTAATCTCTGTAATCTGATCCTCACAAAGGTGTCCGAGCAGATGGGCAAAGCTCGAGTTTCACCGTTACACTGATGAGCTCCTCTTCATCATCGAGGAGTCTCCCTGTTATCGACAAGCCCTCGGCTTCGCAAAACAAAAAAAAAGGGTGACGACTCGCTACAGTGCCCACTGGTGGACAAACGGTTTCCGACCTGTATACGGAGATCGCGGACGAGCTCTTTGTGCAGCGCGAGAATGCAGCATTCACATCCACTGACCCGGATGAACTTCAAAAGGTCGCAAGTAATCGTGTAGCTAGGTGGGCTTATCAAGTATACACGGCGCCTATATTTCTGACTTCCTGTTCAGCCTCAAGAAATCCTACCGAGAATACCGTGAAAAAACTCGGTCGTATGGGTCAGGGATTAGTCGAAGACAGGGAGGATGAAATAATGATTGGGAGTCTTCTTGCCAACATCTGGGGTACGTCTATTGCTATACTATTCACTTACTGTAGAATGAACTCAGCTTTGTTATAGATTCCATCAAGGTGAAATTTCCGTGATATAGGCGTATGCATCAACTCTATGGCTCTAACCCGCGCGTCAACTACTCGCTGCTTGCTCATAGCCAAACAGCAGTGGACACCCATGTTCTGGGTCAGCGTTTTAATGTGCGTCATAAACTAGTACTACATTCTGATGCCTCGATTTTCCGACATTCTCTGAAATTGAATTTCATATAGCCTACAGGTATACAGTAACCAATCGCATCCCAAAATCTGCGAGCTTATTTTTTTGAACACTAGTTTGAGATAACGTGAAGCTGTTCCCAAAACGAGGAAACCCTTCGAAATCAAAAACAATAGATTCCGACGTTGGTATCCTCTCCAACTCATTCACGGTCGCTCTGCCATGAAAAGGCCCAGTAAAAGAACACAAAATCGCCATATTATCGCGCTGGTGTAGAACAACCCTATTTTCGTCTTCCGCAAAGTTCAAGAGCCCAAGCGCAAGATGCACATCCTCAGGCTGGTCCGGTTGGAACGCTGTCGCTGCTTTATCCAAAACGCAGTAGCTCCTCGCCGGCCTCTGGAACCTATCTATCTGGGCATGCTCTACGCCATTCACAGTCGCATGAAAACAGTCGATCGCATCCCAAGGCTGCCCATCATTCGGCGTAATAGGCAGCAGCAGCACCGAAACATGCAATCCCAAATGCGTCAACGCCAGCGGGATTCTTGAGGGAGACCATCGCAAATGCCTGTCCGCCCTCCAGATATACTGCTTAGGGCTCATCGGAATCAGCGACGAAATCCCACTCTCCCCACCCTCGCCTTTCTTCAAACATGAACCATAACCCCAATTCATAAAATCCTGTGCGTCCGCGCCGGGAAGACCTAGAATTTCCTTGATGAGGCGCGCAAATGCGCGCGCCGCCCCTTCGCCATACGCAATCGAAATGCTGACGCCGAAAATCCCCATCAACGAATACGCAACGTCTTCCTCCCGGGTGACTTTGCGATCAGCAGCCCATTTCATCCGCTGGGATACCGGAACGAAAGTACGTTCCTGCTTGAACAGGCGCAGGTTCCGGGGTGTAATGGATGTTGCTGATTCTATCTCTTTACCGGTCGATGTCGCCCTTTCATCATCGCTCAGCGCCGCTCCCAGAATCTTCCAATCGGCACCATAGAAAACAACTTCCTCGGGAGCCAGCAACTCCTGCAATGTCCAGCCACGCGTGAACCAAGGATCGTCATGCATGCCTTTGAGAACGGCTGTTTGCGCAAGGTATGTGATGCAAATATACGCATCCTTGTACCAAGCGTACATCGACCGGATAGATTCATCAAGCTCGGCGCTGCTATCTTTATTGATGCAAACGGTGTCCATCCAGCCGAATCTCGCCCCGTGTTTTACAGCTGCAACTCTGCAAAAATTGGCCAGCTTTGAATACCCAAGCGACCGGTTGTCGAAATCCCCACAAATCCAGCTTGCGTAGGTTACCTCCCCTGGAAGATCGTGGAGCCAGGTATGTGAAAGAATGGCGTAGTCGGTATATTTGGAAACATAGTTTCGAATAAACTGGGCCTCTGTGATTATGCCATTGCGTCGAGAACTTGAAGATTCGGATGCCATTCGAAACTCGTATTGAACTTTGGCCTCGTCGAAATCTGCCTTGAGGGCAGTAGAAATACGATTCATGATCGTGCCCCTTTCAATAAGCTCTATATTAGAGCCATCAGAATTGAAGGCCAGCAACCGAATTGGCATTTTGTTAAAGACACGATAGCGCACTTCCGCGAGCGCCAGTTTCAATAAGGGCGGTTCATGGTATGCGCCTGAGTATCTATCTCGTGAAACTATGACCAAACCAGGAGATAATACGAATATTTAGCTCACGCTGTCTTTTAGAAACTTGGGGCCGAGTACTATCCGCGTCCGATGCTCTAAATATTGGCCTCTGAATTCGAAGTACTGCTAAAAAAAATCAAAAATCAATTGAGATTCCGAGTCGGCAAATAGAAAGTGTCTCTACCTTTCGAGTTCCTCTCATGCTGTGGTTTATGAGATTGTACAAGTCTTCGAACGAATACATCCAACGCAGCAACGAGCTGCTTGACTTCTGGCTCCAAGCATCGTCCACCTATTCTCAAGACCCGATTAATTGTGAAATTCCAGACGCTTGAAATGGGCGTACTCTGTGATTCCACATCTGCGAAATGAAAGATTATATCCTCTTCAGCAGAGATAATATCCAGTGAGACTCAATCCTCACCCAATCCAGGCAAATACGCTTGTACGATGGGCAAAATAACATTTTGCAAAGCCTTGACTAGCATAATACTGGTGTTGCCGGTCATCCTTGTCGTTGTCGAATGGATCGGTGGGCAGTTGAGACAAGATATGGGCCTTGGAGGACTTGGGGATGAGGATGGGAGGGAGGTTACTGTGCCTCAGAAGAATGATTCCAGTGCAATAAATACGGTTTATTTCCATGCAGTGCATTACGACAGATGTCAGTCAGTCGGTGCATAGCCATCGCCACTACTAGTAGCAGAGCCCGCTATTCAATGACCCGTTTATGAGTGTTTAAATATAAATTACATGTGAAAGTCTGGTTTATACTACGCTTAAAGCAAAAAATACAAGAACGAAAATGGACGAAATGCAAGTAAGCTGAGATAACTATATCTGATAAAGAAAACACATCGAAGAAGACAGCTAAAAAAGAGGGAAATGGCTTCTCATATAGCCATGATAAATTAGTACCTGACTGTAACTGATTTACAAGCTTCAGGCGGGGATATGTTCAGGAAAGAAACAGTTGGCATATCATACTAATGCACTAATCATAATCCGATCCTTGTTTATCTGTCTTTTGACGTCGGAAAAAATAAATCTAAACTTATAATTCTAATCATCTGCAGAATTCAGTCTTCTGATATACATTCTGCACAGATTTTGCATCCCGCAAAATGGATACATGCCAGGAGTGAGCTAGATGGTTTGCATCATTCAAATTGTCAAGAATTCAAGACGCGGTACACGTGACCCACGCGTCGCTGTGTGTTGATGACCGCTTTTGGCGGCCACTTTCTTCCTGCGATACCACCATGAAAAGGCATTCCAGAGGGTCTGCCTTCGTCGACCTCAGCATACACGGCGACGAGCTCGAAGCTGACCGTATCCAGCTCGAGCATAACCTCCAAAACACAGAACTCTCCTTCCATCTTTCCTCCGCCAGCGAAGACGACCACTACCCCCCTCACCGCCATGACAGCTCTCTCGAGTATCCTCGCCACATCTCCGAGCCCTCGATTCCTGATTTTCCGTCGTTTTCGCATCGCTCCAGAGACAATTTTGGCGATGAAGAGAACAGCCACCTACGCGGGTGGTCGTATCGCACTGGCGACGATGACGAAGGCATCAATCCCTACGGCGGTGAGACGCAGTCGACGGCAGCCCACCACGCAAGCGCTCTGACACTGACCGCGGGCTTGGGAGGTGGGCGGGGCGCTCGCAGAGAGCAGAGTCTCAGTGCCGCCGAATATGACCCTGAGCGGCCTTTGCATGCAATGATCGCTGGCGTCAACAGCAGGCATAGCATGTTCGACACGGATCCATCGAAAAACACGGTTCGATTACTTGGTTTGTTTTGCGTAAATGCTGCTAATTCTGTAATCTAGGCTATGGGAATGACGTATGATCCTCTGGTCGTCGATAGCACTGCTGAGCTCGACAGGATTCTTGAATCAGGACACGCGCCACCTCCCAACATGCAAATGCAGCCACCACCGACCAATCTCCGCCCACCGTCGCCCATATCCTCCGCCTCTTCCTCCACGTCCGACTCCGATGCCCGCCACCCCCTCTCGCCTCGCCCGAAACTCGCCGACCACCTGCGCCACGTCTCGTTCTCTCCCAAACGACCTCGCAGCGGCGCGTCGCCGTTAAACCGCTCCAGAGCCGCCCTACCCAATCTCACCGCTGATACAAACAATAGCTCCATGTACACAAATGCGCGCACGCCACGCGCTGCCAGCCATACCCATCAGCCCCAAGTGCGATTGCAGCCCGCGACGCCATCCAGTGCAGGCTCGCGGTTTACGCGGATGGCGCGTGGTATTCACAAAGAGCTTGAGGAGACGCAGGAGCAGTTAAATCGTCATCAGGCCGCCGCTTCGTCAGCTCCGCTTGCGCGCCCTGCTTCTGCGCCTGCTGAGCGAAATCCGTTCCATGATACACCTCAGCCTGGGCGGGGTGGAAATACGAGCGCGAGAAGGGATCTGAATTCAAGCACAAATACGACAAAAGGTCGCATACATCTGCCAGACGTGACAGGTCTTACCGCTGCGGTGGAGAGCCCAGCGAAGCCTGGCATGGAATATCACAAGTATGCGGGAAATGGACGTCCGAGAGACAGTGAAGGTGCGCATATATTTACATTTTGACAATAAAAATAAATTCTAACGGCTCTGCAGTACGCCTTATACAAACACTTAACGCCGTGCAAGGCCAGCTGCAGGATCTTGAAGAAGAGAATGGGATTTCACGTAGGCGGGTTCGCGAGCTTGAGATGGAGCTGGACGAGTGCAAGCGTGAGGTCGCCAGGGAGCGGACGAAGCTGTTTGAGCGGGAAGAGAGGAGTGTGCGGCGGTTGCAGGATCTCAAGGCGGGTACGAGTCAGGGAAAGCAAAAAGCCAAAGCAAAGGCGGTTCCGGAGGAAGACGACGAACGGCTGCACGCAAGATATAAAGAGGCGGTGGATGAAAAGAAAGGTATTTTTCTTATTTTCATGGCGAGACGCAGGTCTGATTTTTTTTTAGCTCTGGAAGCGCTTATCACGTCTCTGCGTACGCACTTGACGCGTCTAACGTCGGAGCTGGCATCGCACCAAATACTTCTTGCCTCTCTGCGCCAGCTACGCGACGCTGACGCGGCATCATTGCGTGAGCGCAGTTCTGACATCCTCCAGCTGAAAGAAGAGGTGCAGCGTCTCGCAGGCGAGGTCGAGGTCCTGCGTGGTGTTGTCGAGGAAGGTCTGAAAGAACGACGCGCGTCAAGAGAGATGAGCGCTGTCGATATTCCTGAAGAAGACAGGGGTATGTCGCGGGATTTGGAAGAAGAGGAAGAAGAAGAAGCGGATGAGCTGGCGGCGGATGAGGAGAGTGCCTACGAGATGGAGGATATGGAGGAAAGTGAGGAGGAGCAGGAGGAAGAGGAGCCGGAACCGTTTGACCCTGCGTCGCTGGACGAGCAACGGAATCATGCAGCCGCGGATCGGACGATGCGGACGGACTTTGCAACGCTGGGCGGGTCGACTAACACGAACTCGGCGAGAGAGAGACTAGTCGATGTACAGGAGCTCGATGATATTGCGGCAGAGCTAGAAGAGAGGAGGTCGAATGTTTCGAATGGCTCGTTGCGTGTGCGGTCGCCGGTACCTGGAAGGCGGACGCGACAGGCGACGGTGGAGGAGGTCGAGGATGTAGATGAAAGGCGTCGGCGGAGACATCGCGAACAACAACAACAGCACCAGCACTATACACAACAGCAGGAGCAAATATCCACGAATCAGCACGCCAGGGCACGAACTCATCCCGAACCTTCAACGTCCCGTCCATCGGCGCCCACGCCTAATCATGCTGCTCGGCGACCGCATTCGTACAATCCAAACGCTAGTGGTTTTCCAATGCGGAGCAGCACACCGACGCAGCAGGAGCCGGAGACGCCGTTCCCGCAGATCCGGGGCGAGCAGCTTGAACGTATGTTCTTTTCGGCCCCAGAACATAATGCGAAGACATGTACTGTTTGTTTCCGCCGTCGCGATCGTGAGCAAGGGGCAGGTGGTATTTCGCCGACCGGATGGTCGAGGCCTCGGGGTGAGCAGAGGGAAAGGGAGAGGGAGGAGGGCGGTCAGCATTCGGACGAGGGGTATGAGGGCTCGGAGGGAGCGGATGCAGAGCGCCCAGCGACAGTCAGGGCCAGCGCGGAGGCGATTCTCCTTGGTGGTGATATGGCGCAATGGCGGAAAGTGGCTAAGAGGCAAGGCGTGCCCCCACAAACGGTCGTTGCGCGTGTTGTGCGCGAGCTCGAAGATGATTTCACTCATTACAAGAGGTGTGCTTTTTTTTCGGGTTTTTTTTTTGGTGTAATTCTGATTTGTTGTAGCGTGTATGTCGAGCTAGCGGACCAGTACAAAGTAATGGATGCGGCGTCAGACGTGCGCAGGAGGAACACGCTAGCGAAACATCTACGCGAGGTTGTCGATATTCTTGAACAAAAGGTGTGCTATTCCCGCATGTTTATATTGTATATTTCTAAATCTTTTTTTCTGCTCTTACTAGGGTGATCAAATTGCCTCTCTTTACGACTTGCTGCAATTCAAAGACAAGCCTGTGTCAGAGTCTGTCGTCCCTGACAGAGTCACTGCCATAGAGGTACCATTGTGGGGCCGCGCTTCCTCCGCGAAACGACAATGAGTATGCTCCTTGTCTTGTAGCATGTAGGACACGGTATGATATGATATATGGATTATGATTAGTATGATATGCCAACTCTTTCTCTCCTTGGACATATCCGTGCCTGAAGCTTGTGAATCAGTTACAGTCAGGTACTAATCCATAGTCATAGCATTCTGTCCTATTTTTTTAGCTTTCTTGTTCGACATGTTTTCTTTATTCATATCTTAGTTTACTTGCATTTCGTCGTTTTTTTTGTATCCTCCGCTATTAGAGTAGTATAAACCGGACTTTCGGGTTGAATACGTGTAATTCATATTTAAACACTCATAAACGGGTCTGGAAATGCTCTGCTAGTGGCGATGCCATGATTGACATCTGTCATAAAGATTACTCATGCACTGCATTGAAATGAACCATGTTTATTGCAAGTTGCAACATTATTCTGAAGAACCGTAACCTTCCTTTCATCCCTCATACGCAAGGCCTTCAAGTCCCGTGTTTTGACTGAACTGCTTGTCGTCCCAATTGACCAGAATGACCGGCAACGCCAATATTATGCTAATCAAGGCATTACAAAATGTTATCCTCCCCATCGTACAAGCTTACTTGCCTGGATTAGGTGAATGGAGTCCCACTGGCAATGGATAATCTAACTATGTATACTGACAAGAGTACGATCTTTCATTTCGCAGACGTGGAATCAAAGGGTACGCACAATTCGCCTCATCCAGTACTTGATAATTATATGGGTCGTGAGATAGGTGGCATAAGCTTGGAACCAGAAACCGAACAGCTCGTTGCTGCGCTGGATGCATTTATTCGTAAACTTATTCAACCTCAGAAAGCTCAATCTGAGAAGAATTCGAAAGGTAAAATACTCCTGATCATGATTTGCCACTTAGGAAGTCTAACGATGATTCTTTGACCCTTTAGCACTGGATCGAATTCAGCGGGATCCGTCAACATCCAGTGCGGATAGTTCTCAGCTCCAAGTCTCAAAAAAACCGCGTGAGTGAAAAATTCACATCTCCTAGTTTTGAACACCGTTTCACGAAACAGACAATTCAGGCACATATGTCAACGAACCACACTTGTTGAAACTGGCGCTCGCGGAAGTGCGCTATCGTGTCTTCAACAAAATGCCCATTCGGTTGCTGGCCTTCAATTCTGATGGCTCTAATATCGAGCTTATTGAAAGGAGCACGATTATGAATCTCATTTCTACTGCCATCAAGGCAGATTTCGACGAGGACAAAATTCAATCCGAGTTTCGCATCGCGTCCGAATCTTCCAATTCTCAACATAATGACGCAATCACAGAGGCCCAGTTTATTCAAAGATTTGTTACCAAATATACCGACTACGCCATTCTTTCGCATACGTGGCTCCATGATTCACCAGGGGAGATAACCTATGCGAGCTGGATTTGTGGGGACTTCGACAACCGGTCACCTGGGTATTCGAAGCTGGCGAGTTTTTGCAGAGTCGCAGCTGTAAAACACTGTGCGAGATTCGGCTGGATGGACACGGTTTGCATCAATAAAGACAGCAGCGCCGAGCTTGATGAATCCATCCGCTCGATGTATGCGTGGTACAAGGATGCGTATATTTGCATCACTTACCTTGCGCAAACGATGACTCTCAAAGGCATGCGTGATGATCCTTGGTTCACGCGCGGCTGGACATTGCAGGAATTACTTGCTCCCGAGGAGGTCATTTTCTACAATGCCGAATGGAAGGTCCTGGGCGCAGCGCTGACCGATGATGATACAAGGGTGACGGGGATTAGTAAAGAAATAGAATCGGCAACCTCCATTACACCCTTTGACTTTCGCCTGTTCAGACGGGAGCAGACATTCGTTCCGATATCCCAGCGGATGAAGTGGGCTGCTGATCGCAAAGTCACCCGCGAGGAAGACGTAGCGTATTCGTTGATGGGGATTTTCGGCGTCAGCATTTCGATTGCGTATGGCGAAGGGGCGGCGCGTTCGTTTGTGCGCCTCATCAAAGAAATTATAGGTCTCCCCGGCGCGCATATACAGGATTTTATGAATTGGGGGTATGGGCCAAGTTTTAGAAAAGGCGAGGGTGGGGGGAGCAGGGTCTCGTCGTTGATTCCATTGAGCCCTAAACAGTATACCTGGAGGGCGGACAGGCATTTACGATGGTCTCCCTCGATAATTCCGCTGGCGTTGACACATTTGGGACTGCATATTTCGGTGCTGCTGTTGCCTATTACGCCAAATAATGGGCAGTCTTGGGAGTCGCTTGGCAGCTTTCATGCGACTGTGAAAGAAGTAGAGCATGCCCAGATAGATAGGCCAGCGAAGAGTTATTGCGTTTTGGATAGGATGGCTACAGCATTTCATTTGCACCACCCTTCGAGTGAGCATCTTGCGCTCGGGCTCTTGAACTTTGAAGAAGAGGAGGATCGGATTGTCCTGCACCAGCTCGATAATATCGCGATTTTATGCTCTTTTGCTGGGCCTTTTTATGGGGGAGCGACAGTCAAGGAGCTGGAGAAAATACCAACGTGGAAGTCTATTGATTTTGATTTTGAAGGGTTTCCTTCTATTACTGAGATCAACGAGGCATCTCAAGGTAGCATTCAAAAAAAGAAGCTCGCAGAGCATGGGATGCGATTGGTCACTGTATACCTTTAGGCTACTTTGTATCAGATCAAATTTGGTTATAGAATGTCACCAGTGAGGTATGAGAACGTATTCCTGATGATTGAGGCACTGTGGACATTTGTGTAGATCTCGAAGGTCACTCAACGTCGCTTTTGAAAACAAAAAACAACAAGTATACGTGGAAGAGACCAAGAAGTACAAAACTGAGAGCCAGGTCGAAAGTTATAATGCTGTAAGGGGACACCGGCCGGACTAGCGCTCCCCAGCTGTTCGGCGTCGTGAGCCCGTACAGGAAGATCAGATTTAGTTGGTCAAAATTTCTACAGTACATGAACGGTATTCGACTGTCACACGCTGTTGAGTGGATAGCAATGCAGTGAGCCGCAAATTTTCTGCGAGATTGCTGTAGATGTCGGTTCTTGATTGATTCTTGAGGCTGAGCAAGACAAGTATGCTTCTCTAATATCCGCGTCTGCAGAAGCATGGAGGCGCTGAGATTGTTCAGCTGCTCAAGAAGAGCTGTACACAGCTACTGGAGCGCGGTAACAGTGGAATCGATAGTAGGAACGTGTCGAGGCGATTTCGATGTCTCGCTGCGGATCCGTTTGCGTGAATTATTCTATTCCTACAGGCTGGCCTGGGCTGCGAAAATTGTTGGTAGCCAGGGGTTTCAATCATCATGAGGGGGAACAGCATTGAGAAAGTGAGATAACTGTGAATTTTTGAATGATGAATAAAGGACAGCTGGGTGGATTGAATGATTGTCGAATGGAGGGTGCAATATCTGGCCGAGAAATCCTCACCAGTATACTACAGTGGTGGTGGCATGAGAACGCATCATGAGGTGCCGAGAACATTTCGTTGATTTAGAGTGTCATTCGACGTCGCTTTTCAATCATGCATGGAAGACAAAGAACGATAAGTATGTGGAAGAAAAACAAGAAGTACAACATCGAGACGGAACCAACAGTAGCAACCGGCCCGGTTACCCACACACATCTCCATTCGTCCACATTCCCACGCCTCGAAGCACCCCCCAACGCCATCCAAACGTCGTCTCGCCGTCGCCTCATACATCGTCAAGCCGCAAGGTGAGCCTACGTCCCTCCGTTTTCTTGTCGATACGCTGTTGGGGAGGGTGTGGATGGGTACTAGGAGATGTGGAATGGGAAATTTGGAGAGGGAGAGGTGGATTGGGTGGTGGGGAGATGGATGACGCTGGGGTTTTGGTGGATGGGTGCGGTTGCGTTGGGAGATGCAAGGGTTGGGATTTCACGGTTGGAGGCGATGGTTGGAGCATACGGTGCTTGGGTGGGATGTGGATGTGGCTGCGGTGCTGAAATTTTTGGTTTTGGATGGTTTTGCTGATCTGTTGTTGCGTTTGCAGACTTCCACCACACCAGCAATGGCCACCACAAAAACTACCAAGGGCAAGGTTGCCCAGAAGAGTGCGCTTTATTATCGTTTTTATTTACTACTTGGGACTAATAGACTTTTACGCGGCGAATCAGAGACCTCGGCGAAGGTGAACCAGGCGAAGACGGCGAAAAAGGCGGCGCTCCAAGGAGCGCATGCGCACCACTCGCGCAAGACGCGGTTCTCTGTTTCGTTCCACCGCCCCAAGACACTGCGACTTGCGCGTGAGCCCAGGTACCCCCGCAAGTCGATCCCTCATGCGCCGAGGATGGATCAATTCAGGACGATTGTTTCGTGAGTGGCATAGCTTTTTTGGTGGTGTTGATGATGTGCGGCGTTTTGATATTTGCTGTGCCTAAGGCCCTTAAACACGGAGTCTGCGATGAAGAAGATCGAGGAGCATAATACGCTTGTGTTCATTGTGGACATCCAGGCCAACAAGCGCCAGATCAAGGATGCTGTGAAGAAGCTGTACGATGTGAATGCGCTCAAGGTCAACACTCTCATCCGGTATGTGTTTTAATTATGTATCGGCTATACTTAGGGGATATGCTGATGATGGTGGGTAATGACAGACCCGATGGAAAGAAAAAGGCGTATGTGCGTCTGACACCTGACCACGATGCGCTGGATGTTGCGAACAAGGTACGGAGAATCGGAACTTGCGGGGATATTCATAGCTGATTGATTATCTGCGCAGATCGGCTTCATTTAAAGGGTTGGTCGTCGTTGGGGACGGTTGTGGTGGAGGTGGAAGATCGCTGTTTTTTCTCTGTTCGCTGTAGATACATGCATACCTATGAAATATGTACTACGACTTTATGCCGCGTATGAGAACCCGCATGGAACTGAGAGTCCAGGCACTGATGATGGGCGGCGGGAAAGGCCGTTGATGTGATGGAAACGCAGTGTTTGGACGGGATTTATTCCCACCGTTTCTTCTTTTCCTTCGTTCTCCCCGCTGTGCGCCCCGCGCAGCCCCACGATTAGTCTGCTCTTGCAGCGTCCACGCTCCTTACCATGCTCGTCACACACTTCGTCCTCGCCGCCCTCTGCGTCGCCTCGGCGGGCGCGGCGCACTCGTCCCCCACAAACTCGCACGCCCGCAGATCGATCGACGTGGGTCGTCGCGCCCCCCTCGACATTCCCCTGCGTGAGTTCGCCCCTGCACGCCCCGTCGGGCTCGCACTGACCCCCCCTTGCAGCTGTCACGGTCGATGGGCTCATCAACAACGACCCGACGCCGAAACCCGACGGCGGCTCGGACGCTGGCGGTTCCGCCACTGGCACCAGCAATGATACTTCCAGCTCGAGTTCTACGTCGACCTCTACATCTACGACCTCGACTTCGACTTCGACTTCGACTTCGACTTCGACCTCGACTACTTCGACAACTACTTCAACCTCGACGTCAACCACGACGACGTCGAGCGACACTACTACCTCGACCGACTCTTCATCCACTGATACTACTACGACCACGACCACGACAAGTACCAGCACAACCCCGACCACCACGGCTACCACCTCGACCTGCGGTGGTGGTCTCATCGGCGATTTAGGCTGCATTGTGAGCTCGGCAACTGGAATCCTCGGCGGAAACACTGGGACGACGGCGACATTGCCCCCGACCTCAGTCACCCCGACGGACTCAACTACGGCTACCGCCACCGACACTGGTACAACAACTGATTCTTCTGCCCCTTCCACGACAACTACTGACGACGGTACCACCCCCACTATTTCTTTTCCCACCACAGGTTCGAGTACGCCCACGGATACTGGCTCTTCGACGCCTACGGACACTGGGTCGGCGACCAGCCCTACGGATACAAGCACCCCGACGACGACGACGACGGGTACCACATCCACCGATTCGCCGACCACGACGCCCGGAGATCCGCTCAGCAGTATCCTTTCCAGCATTTTGAGTCCTATCATTGGCCCTCCCACCACCACCGATACTGGCTCGTCGACGCCTACGGATACTGGGTCGGCGACTAGCCCTACGGATACAAGTACCCCGACGACGACGACGACGACTGATACCACTTCGCCGACGACGACACCCGGAGATCCGCTCAGCAGTGTCATTTCCAGTATTTTAAGCCCTATCACCGGCCCTCCCACCACCACCGATACTGGTACGACTACTTCGCCTACGGACATCGTTACAACCCCCACGGATACCGTTACGACGCCCACCTCCACCCCCGACGGACCCACCATCACGTCGGGTGGATCCACGTCGGACGGACCCACAAGTACACCCGATGGGCCCACTACGACCACTACTACGGATGCTCCTACCTCGACCCTTGATACAACGACGACCAACAGCACCATCTCGACGCCGACGATTTCGTTCCCGGGTAGTGGTGATAACAGCACTACCACTACGGCTACGGACACCACGACGAGCGACACGGACAGTGCACCGGTTATCACTACCACTGCTGCGAGCGTCACCGTCGATCCTGGTCTTACCTTTGTCCTCACGGAGACGTCTCTCGCTGTGGCGTCGACGACGTCCTCCTCCGCCGATCCTACGGTAACGGATCCCGACCAGGTGACGAGCACGGTGGAACCGCTCCCCGCATCGGCTGCCCCGACTGTGACGGACGTGCCGCTGCCCAGCGGTATCCCTGGAAGGATTTTACCCGCGGACCAGTTGCAGTCGAACCAGGATTTAAGTGGCTATACGCTGATCAGTATTCTCTTTGACGGCAGTCTGAACTGGCCGTTTGTGGTTAATAATAATTTGTCGAGCTCGCAAATCTTCGCGTATGTGCCGGTGTTGATTGGGACTGCGTTGGGTATTACTGGTAAGTGGGTGAGTAATGGATTGTATTTTGGTTGCTAACGATTTTTTTTTTTCGTTCCAGCGGATCAAATTAAAACATTCGCGCTGCAGGTCTATATTCCTACCTCCTACCACACTCAGGCTGACTCGGACAACCTCGGCACGACATGGCTTGGTTATATCCCCTCGAACCTCGTCAACACCCTCGCGGCACAGATCAAGGTCAAGCAGTCCGAGTTTTATACCGGCACCAGCGGTGTTGCTGCGGATCTCGCCGAGCGCGTCAACTCGGGCTACGCGATCACCTCCGTGCCAGCGTCCTCCGTCGACGGCAGCTCGGGCGACGGCACCTCCGCCGGCAGCGTCAGCGCTGCGTCTTCGGATAATTCCTCCCGCACCAGGCAGGACGCTATCATCGGCGTGGTGAGCGCCCTCGGTGCGATTGCCTTGCTCGTCCTCGTGTTCCTCGTCTACAGGTCCATGAAGAGGAGACGCGAGATTGCGCATAGACGCTTGTCAGACCCGCCGCAGGTGGGAGGCTTCGTGGAGGGAGAGAGGCCCGAGGGCAGGGAGTTTGATCAGGATAGTTTGGGTGCGCCGAGGAGGAGGAGCTTCTATTTCGCGGAGGATAGTTTGAGGGGATATGCGGCGGCGAATCCGGGTGCGAATGCGTATTCGGGCGAACAGGATGTGTGGGGACAGAGCCAGCAGCAGCAGCAGCAGATGAGTCAGAGGCGGAATGTGATGCCTTCTGCCATCTCGGCGCCCATTTTGAGGGAGAGCAGTATGAATTGGTAGGCTGGCTCCTGCGCGATGGATGGGCTGACTTGGGTCGGCCAGCTGCTCCTTTATTTTGGTTTTGGTTTTTTTTATTGTTGATTGTTTGATACCCCCCGAAATTCTTCTCTTCCCGCCGTTCATCCCACTGCTCATCATTGCTGCTGCTCCGACTGACCAACCTACTGACGACGACTGCACGACAAGGACGACGAGACGGATCGCGCCCATCATCAGGTATCATCAACATCATCAATACTCCCTCATCATCTCCTCGACAAAACTACTCCTCGCTCGCTCTGTTCATCCGTTGTTTATTCGTCGTATGATATCCTATTTACCTTACTATACCGCCCCGGTGCGCTGTTAGTTGTTTTGTTACCCACCCATCCTCTTCTCTTTCCGCGTTTTTTTTGTTACCCTTTTTGATGCTGTTATATATGATGTGACCTTTTATTTTATTTTATTGATGGGATGCTGACTGACTCTTGTTCTCACTTTTTCTTTATGTCTATTTTTTTGTGCGTCTTTTTCTTTTGTTGGTTTGGTTGGTTGGTTGTGGTGGTTGCAAAGCACATCTACTTCCATTGCTTACTTATTTGCATACTTGCTTGTTTTTATGTACCCCCTCCCATTTGCGAGGCTGCGTCTGTACATTGGGCGCGGCTGGTGCTGTTACCCTTTGGGTTTCTTTTCCTTGCTTTAAGTAGCTTTGTTTTTTTTTTAACTTTATTAGATTGATGTTATGGAGTTAGAGATGGTGGCTTTTTATTAGTGCTGCAAGTGCCAATAGGGAAATTCAAAGTTGGTAAAGTTGTAATAATGTGCCTGCAGTTGTATATGGTGTGGATAGTGAAATAAAAATGGGCATGTAGGGTGCAAGAACAGTTTCATATGACATTATTTTTCATTGACAAATCAAACTTCCTACTCTTTGGTTTTACTAAACTAAACTAAATATAGTTTTCTTGTCTAGTTTCTATAATGTTATTTTTCATCAACAAATTGAGCTTGTTGGGAGTGTACTTGGACATTTCTAATGCACAGCTTGAATGACTTGAGTGCTTAGCTGGATGCTTTATGCACCTACTAGTAATTATTTTCTATCTTTACATAGCTTTACTACAATTCCCTTACTTAGTATTTTGTAGCACTTAGTAGTATATTCTAAATAGTATTGTAAACAGTATATAAGAAGTTCCTACAGAGCTAGGAATGCATTAGAACTTATTACCCTATTAACAATAGAGCTTTTTACTTTCTAGTTTTACTATATAAACTTGTGCAAATATTAGATTTTGTGATAAAGGACTTCAACTTATTACTAGTATATTAGTTAGATTGAATAGTTTGCATTTTCTAAACTTCTAAAATCTCTAAATCAGGTTAAAAAATATTTTTTACTTCAATTGCTTCTATTCTAGTAATCTATTATTATAAACTTATTTTTCATATATGTTTCATATTTTTCACATATTATCTTTTATTAGATAAATTGTGGACACCTCTGACATACCTCATGGATTTCTAGCACACTTTGACCATATAGATTTGTATCTGATATTTGGATGCATTAATTGAATTGCTGCTATTGCTAGTTCCTTGTAAACTTGGTAACTTTTTGTTGTGAAAGTTTAACAGTAAATACATAGTTTTGTTGTCTACTGTACTATTACAACCAACTGTTCATACTGTATGACCTGTGACACAAGGTGTTCACTGGACCAGGTGTTCATTCATCCCCATTAGGCAATTAAGGGTCCAAATCATGAATATTTTGGAAGAAAAATGCATCAAAATGTGCAAAAAAAACCAAAAATAGCTGACTCAGACTAACTTTGAGCTCAAATGATCTATGATAGATGAACCAAGTGTTCAGTTCACAGATCAAAATGACAAGTGACTGAACACTTGGTCATAATAGTACAGTAGTTTTATCAAAATCTTAATTGCATAGCTAGATTCGATTAATATATTTATTTGGTCCCTATATTTACAGCTATTTGCAGAGGGGATGGCACTAATTCGAGTTTTTCTAATTGAATGAAAATGTTGGACTTGGTTGATTTGCGGCATTTTCGCTATTCTTTCTGCAAGGTCCATTCGATTACGTCATCGATTGCTCGGAAGTTGCGGACAAACTCTCCAATTTTTGGTGAAGTCCCCAATTTTTGTAATTCAACAAAAAGGATGCGAGTGCCATCATTTATGCAAACGGCTGTAATGTACACTACTTCCTACTTTCTAGTCTTTGCTTTTGCAAGAAAATTTTTACCAAGTGTCTGCAGCATATAGTGATGTATTCATAGTATTTGAAGATCTAGTCCAGTCTGGTTTTTTGATCTCCAGAGGCCAGAACCAAGACCAAGACTGGTTAACTGCAGTTGAAAAACTGCACACAACTACAGAAGACTAACATAAACCAGTCTACATTAGTTTTATGCAGTCCTGCAACCAATGAAAATATCTTAATCAGTCTTTTCTCAAGCCTGATTGGCAATTGGTTGCAGACTGTAGAGACTGTGAATAACAAGGTGGCTAAGAGCCTGTTCAGTATGGCTACATTTGCAACTCTTTCAAATAAATCCAGGCCAGCTTTGTTTTCTGTGACATTATGTAATCATCACACTCTATGCCTTCTGAAACTACCCACCAGGTGTAAAGATGTTGCCTTGCAATGGCTGCTGCAGCTTTTGTCATAAACTCTATTGCTTTGGCTGTTCAAATATATGCAAGATTATATTATGACAAGACACCAAACCATACATCTATCTTGACTGGGGAAATGTGGGTTACAGAATTGCTCAATGGACACCTGGATTGCATCAAATCTGCACTTGGAATAAGGTGCAATATCTTTCTGGCACTGGTTCAAAGTCTGGGCAATATGGGACTTCAGCCATCTTGCTACATATCTTGAAGAACATGTGGCTATTTTTCTCTATACTTGCATCACTGGGTTATCTATTTGCCATGTTGGTAAGAGATTTTAGCATGCAAATGCAACCATATCTTTATAAGTGGATACCTGCCTTAAAACCTTTGAGGTTATTTTATTGATTTCTATTTAAATAAGCTTTTTCTAAAGGGTTCTCTATGCACTTTCTTCCACACCTTTCTATACAATATATGTTTGGCTTCTCTCAATTGATGATCCCATTCCTTCTGAAATTGCAACAAACCCTAAATTCTTTCCCTTCTTCCAGAATGCTATTGGTGCTATAGATGGAACTCAATTGCTGTTCAGGCCTTGAAGAATGTCAATGTGCCTAGGACTAAAAAGGCAGGGTTTTGCAAAATACACTTGCTTGCTGCAGCTTCAATATACAGTTCTAGTACATTATCAGTGGATTTGATGGCTGTGCTGCTGATGCAAGTACTTGCGCTGTCCAAAAGTATGGAAATGTCCTTGTATGCTCTATTTCTCAATGTCCAATTGTTCATTTCTTTTGATATTTGGCCTGATAGTATGCAGTATATATAGCTACATATTCATGCTTTTAAAATGTGAAAATTCAGAAAAACTTAAGTCATAGGAGAAGAGACATGAAATCTGCAGATTTCTAAATTACCCAGGAGTTATTTTTAAAATCTGAAAATATTCACAGATAGAGGTCTTATAGATACAAACTAAACATGACTTACAGATTAAAAAATTATAGAGCCATTGTTGCGAAAAGTGACCTGGAAGTGATCTATTTTCATGTAAAAAATTAAAATTTACTTGAAATTTACTCAAAAATACAAACTTTAGGCAGGTATACCTCAATAATGGCTTTATAAATTTCTAATCTGTAAATTACATCTAGTTTGTATCTCTGAGAACTCTATCTGTGAATATTTTCAGATTTTAAAAATGACTCCTGGGTAATTTAGAAATCTGCAGATTTCATGTCTCTTCTCCTATAACTTAAGTTTTTCTAAATTTTTGCACTTTTAAAAGCATGAATATGTAGCTATATATACTGCATACTATCAGGCCAAATATCAAAAGAAATGAACAATTGGACATTGAGAAATAGAGCATACAAGGGCATTTCCATACTTTTGGGCAGCGCAAGTACAGTGAGGGACAAAACTGTTTCAATGTTTTGAATATCTGCAATAAAACAAGAATAACTTGGAAACCAAGTAAGCTAGAATCTTGAAATTTTAAATGTAGGTAGCCCTGGATATTATTTATCCAAACATACAATAACAATTATGTAAGCACAATTCTTCCCACACTATGAATTATTTAATAAATTAAGTGCATTGAAACAGTTTTGTCCCTCTCAGTCAAATCATCTAACTTTGTTGATTATGAGCAAATAAATGCAAATAAAGTCATGTGATTCACTTGTAAATAGTATATATACTCTTGTACATTAGTCCCAACTTCCCCCAATCCATTATTCCACCATGCACCAAGTCACCACTGCCCAATGCAACCATATCATCTATCTTCTTACTAAAGGAGATTCTGCTTACCAAATCAAAAGAACTACTGGTGTTTCTGTGTCCTCTATATCTTGTATTCATGCCAAATACTGCTCTGACCTTGCCAAGTCCACTGGTGGCTGTCTTTGCAAACTTTCACCCTCCAATGTCCAATATGTCCTTTACTTTATCACTTCTTACAAGGCTGAAAATGCTGTTGAGGTTACCAAAACCTTGCAGGATATTACCAATCAGCCACTCTCATCCAAAACTATCTGCAGAGAACTTTGAAACACTGGATTAAAGGCTATAGTCAAGAAAAAATAGCCTTTTCTCTCCAAATAATATAGGAGGAAGTGCATAGACTTTGCAATGGCCCACATCCACTGGACTATTGATGATTGGAAAAGGGTGGTTTACACAGATGAGACCAAAGTTAATGACTTGGGGTCAGATGGGAGGAAATGGGTGTGGAAAAAGCCAGGAGAGGGGCTTAGGAGAGGGGCTCAGTAATAGGCTAATAGAGGGGACAGTCAAGTTTGCAAGTGGAAACTTGATGTTTTGGGGCCCTATGTTTTGGAAGGGAGTTGGGTATAGGGGCCAAAATTGATGGGAGGATGGATGTTGACCTCTATGTGTCCATTCTGGAAGATAAACTCCAGCAAAGCCTTGAATATTACAACAAAAAACCTAAAGATATCATTTTTCAGCAAGACAATAACCCAAGCACAAGAGCAAAAAGGCTATGAAATGGCTAGAAGACAGTGGTATGGAAGTTATGGTGTGGCAACCTCAATCAGCAGACCTCAACCCAATTGAACACCTTTGGATTCATCTCAAGGCAAGGCTTGAAGAGTATGAAAACCCCCCTTCTAGCATAGCAGAACTTTGGGAGAGAATCCAGAAGGTATGGAATGAAATTCCAGCCTTTGTGTGTCAGAATTTGATAGAAAGTATGCCTAGAAGGGTTGCAGCTGTCACAAAGGCCAAGGGAGGCTATACCAAGTACTAAATACTGTAAATAGTATATAATTTTGGAGAGGGACAAAACTGTTTCAATGCAATTAATTTATTAAATAATTTGTGGTGTGGGAAGAATTGTGCTTACATAATTTTTATTGTATGTTTGGATAGATAATATCCAGGGCTACCTACATTTAAAATTTCAAGATTCTGGCTTACTTGATTCCCAAGTTAGGCTGCGTTCAGCAACAAAATATGAAATTATAATACGGAATTATCAGCTGTATATGGCAACCAGATTATGGTCACATGCTTTTGAGATCTCGTGCCATTGTGACTTGTCTGTGACACTATGTGTCGCGCACTGTTGATTGCAAGCTGATTCCCAGTGAGAAATCCATGTAGCCATATTTAGCGCCATGTTCTACCAGGTTGCGCAATCCATTTGTGGCGACGTTTTGCTATATAGAAATTCTAGCAGGATCCAATGAGATGAGACTGTTTAAAACATATAATATAACGGTATTCCTGCTCCTATAACCAACCTATAACCACATAAAACAAATCTATCTAACACTATATAACATGATCCGATCTCCTCCCAGACCCTCCACTGCAGCTCATCAGGGTGCCATAGAATGAAGTTGGAAACATCGGGATCACGATAAAGGTGAGCCTGGGTATCCTGTCACAGAGTCAAGAGAATTGCAAGTGAATTGAGCTGCAAGTGAGAGGAGGAAGGCTATGAAACGATAACTGACTGGAGGAGAAAGTAGCTCCCAGAGGTGAGCAAAATATTACAAATAGGCGCTCAGTGATCGGAACCCATAGGGGATAGCATTGGAAAGGGCACAGGGAGGTAGAACAATAAAATTCTCACCAAGCTCAAGATGTAGGCACGCAGATTAAACTTCACTCGAGTCATGGTTTGTTGCTCATCTAGATCAGCGGAACAATCAGTTATTGTCACAGATAAAGCTCACCTCTGTTCACTGAATATTCCCCTCATTCTACAATGCCGAAGTGCAATGCTGTCGCAGACAGGATCTTATCGCGCAACAGAGGCATCGGGCCCATGCCGGGCTGTACTGGTTTCCGACTTGCTTTAATGGGCCATTGCTTTGCATGGCAATACGAGTCTTTACAGTCTTTTTGAATTATATGCTTATATGGTATAAAAGGTAGTACTACTATAGCATTTCAACCTAGTGTTCACAGGATATGACATATGACACATAGTGTTCACTGGAAGTGATGTTCATAGACAGGAATGACATAAAAGGTTGACTTACATCTCCTGAACAGTGAACACCTTGCTGGAATA
>MU155374.1:35340-51518 GCA_015484465.1 Pholiota conissans
ACTATGACTCTAAGTTTAGGCCTACTATAAGTCAATGATTGCACCTGCAGGTTCACCTGTAGTAGCAGCCAGTTTGATATGTCAAACCTGGGTAAGAGTTAGAAACTCTTTTTATGTTTAAAATTTGAAGAATTTTGTGTTACAGTTCAGTAACATAGACCTATTCGGGTTTGAACTCTGTTCAACACTTAACATTTAGAAAATAATCACAATATATATTGCATTAGCTTTAATTGATATTTTGTTGGATTTTTTGTACTATCACCTGTAGTGGCTAGTTTCATATATGTTGCCCAACTGCTTGAACAGTTCAGAGGCAGTAGTTACCCAGAGGCTATTTTGACTTGTTTTTCCATCCTTTTTGGTGGTTATGCTGGGACAGCGGGAGAAGAAAAATTGATGGGTGGGTGAGTGGGATGATGCTCCAGCCTGCCGTGTATGCCGGGAGGGGTGGCGGGATGGTACACTCATTATGGGTGGGGGTAGGGGCGGGGGCAGGGCTTGAGGATGCAGCAAACAGACATAAACAATGCAGCATTTGATGCTTGGGACCTCGTTCTCACTGTAGCGCTCGACATGGGGTGTTTTTGGGCGCGGAAAAAGCGGAGAATATAGGTAGGCATATATTAGGATTTATTGGTACCAATTCCGAGGGGCAGCAGAGGGGCAGCGGGATGGATGCGGCGGGATGCCTTTGGATGATGTTCCAAATATAGAAATATTGGAATTCCTTTTATTTCTTTCGATTTTCTTCTGTTATAACTGTGTATATACATTCTAATAGTCTAATAAAATGTGCCTAGGTAAGAAAAAGTGAAGAAATTGCACAGGAACCAATGGATGCGCGATGAAAGCTCTGGATGACACCCAGATATGCTGCCATTTTCAGAAATTCTTTCCCTTTCTGTATCTGCAGTGCACAAATGATTTTTAAAAAAGCTTATGCATTATAATATATACTGTGCATAATAATTATATAAACTATATTCAGAGCAAGCACGACAAGGCTAGCTAGCATGTTGCGCTTGCTCCTCGCTGCTCTGCTGGCACTTGTGTTGTCATTGCCTTTGCATCCTGGTCCATCCACGCGGCATCTACACTCTCCGTGCTGCCCCTCCTTCACCTTCTCTCGCTGCCCCTCCCCGTACTCCATCCATCTCTGTCCACCATGCTGGCGTCATCAGTCATCATCCGTGGATGTTGTTGGATGTGCCTGCCATCTCCATTCAGTCCTCCAAGGCACAGCGATGCAAAAGGAGGTGAGGAGGGAGGGAGACGAAAGTGAGAGGGGAGAGCATGAAAGAGTGAAAGGTGATAGAAAAAGGAGGCAGCGGAGAGGGAGAGGATGGCAGAGTGAGACAGCAAGGGAGGTTAGGATGAGCGGACAGGTGAAAACGGGTGTTTGTCCTCTCCCTTCTGCTCGTCCTCTCCTCTCCTGTTCTCTTCTTGCTCTCCCACTCTCTCTCCTTTCCCTGCTTTCCTGCTCTTTCCCCACTTGCCCACCGTCTCCTTGCTTGTGCTCTCCTCGCTCACCCCTATCTACTCATTCCCATCCACAGGAGGGAAAGGAAGGGCAAAAGGGTATGAAAGATAGATGAAGGTGAGTAGAGAGATGCAGACGAAGAACTGCCCACATCCACCCATTGTCATCCACCCATCCTCGGTACCCATCGTCGCTCTGCCTCGTCCCATCCAACTGTCATCCACCCATTGTCATCTACCCATCATCGTCCACCCATTGTCATCCACCCATTGTTGCCCACCCATTGTTGTCCACTCATCCTCGGTACACGTACTTGTTCAGCTGCCTTGTCTCCTGTCCTCCTCACTCGCCCTTGTCACCACCCATCCCCTCTCTTCTTACCCTACCTGCCTCCATCCAACCCTCCATCCATCCCATCCATCGTTATCATCGCTAGAAGCAAGATCTGCCCACATCCCTCATCGGAGGGGAGGGGTGGTGGTAGTGAAATGGCAGCAGCGGGACATTGTCATCATTGCGAGGCATTTCCTCACTGGTTGTTGTCATTCCGTCATGCTCGTCATCTTGATGGTGCCATCGTAGTCGCGTCATTGATGTCCCACATCCTTCGTTGGAAGGGAGGGGTGGTTTCTGGGTGTCGCCAGAGATGCCGGCTACATCCCTCAGATGAGGGGAGGAGCTCGCAGCAGGGAATTGGGCAGCGAGGTGGGTGTGGTGGTGGTTGAAGAGAGAGATCAACCACCCCAGACGTGGTTGAACTTGCATCTCAGCTATTCCCGTGATGCGTCCGATTGGCTGGGGTTTCCAGCCCAGTGCCTTTCATTTGCATCGTCGTCATCGACAATGATGAGATAGAGGCAGATTCATAAACAATAACAAATTTAATGCCTACGATAAGAAGTATAGATAGTATACTACTATTATTTTGTGTTCGGAGGATATATTTTAGTCTGCAATCTGTTTTTATGACAGAAACATACTTTAGGACGTCATCCAATGTGGTGGATGTGCATCCACTGATTCCTGTCCATTTTTCCTACTTTTTCTTTCTGTACCACTTTGTATTAGACTAATAGAATACATATGCACTGCTACAATAAGGAAAAATCAATAGGAAATCAAGCTAATCCGATGATTCTATATATAGAACGTCATCCAAACCTACCCCACTGCATCCATCCCGCCAACCCCTCCCACCCCCTCGGAATTGGTGTCAATAAATCAGAAAATATTCCTAACCTAGTATTCCACTTTTTCTGCGCCCGAAAATGCCCTACAACAAGTGCTACAGCGAGCGCAAGGCCTCGATCATTAAATGCTGCATTGTTTATATATGTTTTGTAACATTGCACATGGCTGTGAGCACACTATGATGTATGTACATGGTTAAAGTGTCCCATTTTCTGATTTTTGTAATGTACGTACATCATTGTGGGCCTAGACTCATAATGGCTGGATAAAATTATGTAAGCTGTGCATTATGCACCAATACATGTGATATATAATTGGTCTGAAGGTCTAGACCAGTTCTATATGTCACAATCTGATGGCATCACTGATGGGGGTCAACAGAGCAGTTGTTTCTCGAGCTCATGATGAAAAGAACTTACTTTACTTATGTAAAGACTCGTAATTTGGGATGTCACACTGAATATCATGTGATTCAAATCCAGCTCATAATTCTGTATTATAATTTCATATTTTGTTGCCGAACGCAGCCTTATTCTTATTTTATTGCAGATATTCAAAATATTGAAACAGTTTTGTCCCTTACTGTATATATCTGAGTGACATCATAATCATTATAACTCCAAAAGTTCAAAGAAGTGACTCAAAATGATATGCCACAAGAGCAGGAGAATCAGAGCTTATTTAAATTGGCTTTGCAACTAATAAAGCTGTAAATTGAATCAGCAGCAGTGTGCAAGAAGGCAAGATGGTTAATAACACACCTCAAATGCATAGAAATACATTCTTGCATACACATCCACTTGGAACAATCAGACAGCTGCATCTTTTTTCAGAAGCCTAGTACATGTCAGAGAATCAGCCTTTTGGAGTATTACTACTTCTTAAGACAAGTCAATTCTGCTTCTGCATGTATGGTTTATTAACGTAAGTTTCAAAAAAAATCAGCAGCAAGTTGAGTATATTATATTAGAAATAAAAAGCTTTTATACACGATGGTGTGTTGACATGGAAGTAATTATCAGACAACTCCTTGAGGCTGTATTCACTTTCCACTTTTTTTTTGGCTATTTTTAGAAATATCCTTAGACAGAAACACTGTTTTGTGAATACTGAGTGCGATTCTTATCTGATTTATAAGATCTAAATTTGCCTATGTGCACTTCAATTATACCTTTCTAACAAGCTACTACTAACCCTAGTCCAAGCATTGGAAGGTAGTCATATTTACATTCCATTCTTCAAAATACATTAAAAATGCGAAATTGGAAGAGTATTTATGGTATTATGAATTGGAAAACAATAGAAAAGTCTACTGAAATGTGTCTTTGGAATCATATCTATCTACCCTACTGATATTCTAAAAGTTTTCTGGTGTTAAACTATATTGTCAAGCTGTTGAGGTAGGTGGAACACTGTATGTAGCATATTTGTATACATGTTCACAGTCGTGTAGTGATATCACAATACAATTGGGTCTACAGAGTGCAGTTCTTAACCAAATCTCATGCAACTTTCTTTGTTTTGTAGGTGGAATCTACTGAAAAGTGGTGGAATTACTAGTGGAAAGTGGTGGAAAGTGGTAGAAGGTGGTGGAGACTGGTGGAAACAGTAGTAGAAATTGGTGGAATCCACTAGTGGAAACTAGTAAAAAGTAGTGGATAGAGTGGTGGAAGGTGGTGGACAGGGTGGTGGAAGGTGGTAAAGATAGGTGGAATCCACTGGAATAAGTGGTGGAAAGTAGTGGAATAATTGGTGGAATCCACTGGAAAGTGGTGGAAAGACCAGTGGAAAGTGGTGAAATGATTGGTGGAATCCACTGGAAAGTGGTGGAATAATTGGTGGAAAGTGGTGAAAGTGGTGGAATCCACTGGAATTTTGGACAATCTGGTGGAATCCACCAGTGGAAGATATTTCAGTGGATTCCACTAGTGGATCCACTATTCAATTACTTGTATTTGTAGTATTAGTAACTTAAAAATAGATAATATGAATTTTAAAGTTTGATGCATTCCACCAGAATTCACCGGAATCCAGTGGATTCCAGTGACTAAATGTGGTGGAGTGTAAAGTCCTCCTTTCTTCTGTGCTTCACATGCCACTATCTTCACTCTATGTGCAGCTTGAAGACTGTATGCTAGTTCAGCATGCTTTGCCTGTCACATTTTAGATGCATAAAGGGGAATGGGTGCAATAACTGAATGATCCAGGGCAGTTTGAATGTAGTGAGCATTGTGGAATGCATAGGTGTTAATGACAAAGTGTTTGATTGCTTTGTGCTTAATACAGAATTCGAATAAATCCAATTCAACTCATTCTTGTCTTAATAGTTTCTTTTCTGATGCTATACATTTTGCAAGTGGGCAGTCATGCTAAATATTGTAAAGGAATTCTATGCTCTGCACATAGAATTTAGAGCATATTTTGTAATATGCAAAAGATAGGTACACATATGGTAGACAGAATAACAATATAGATTATTTCTCTATGCTGTTGAGTTAGTATTGGCATTCTAAAGATTTCATGGCAATTACTAAGGACTTTGAATATATCAAGCATAACAAAAGCACTTCTGCCTTCCAATTTTGCCAAGATTTCAACAATACATCCAATAACAGATTTTTTGACCTTAAAAAAGGAAATTGAGACACATAAATTGAGATAATTAGATTGAGATAATGAGAAAACTTGCATCAAAAGGTGATGTTGCAAAAACCCATGATCCTACTGAACACTTATCCCCAGAACTTGCAACAACAAATCAGCAAGCTGTCCATAGCAAATTGTTATCCTTAAAAGAGTTTATGGCCTTGGCCCCTTGTGTCTGGAGCCAAGGGATGTATGTTTGGCTCTTAGTCTCTCAATTTGCATCTTGCTTGAGTGGTTCCAATCCAAAAGAACCTAAATATCATAAGCAAAATTTTATTGTATAGTTGAAGGTTAAAAACTACTATTGACAAGCTTTTTGGTGCTTGTCCAACCTACAAGAGCTTGAAGCATTGGATAATTGTGGATGAAGTTACAAACAGAAGGCTCTAGTCTACTGGCCACCAATTACCACTGAGGCGATATTTTAATAATTCTTGACTGGCCATTTGCAAAGCTATGTCTCAACTTGGGGCAAGATGGTGTGAATAAATAGAATAGAATCTAAAGATAGCATTAAAACACTCAAATGTCTCTATTATGACCCCAACCAAAGGGCCAAAACAGAGAATGTCTTCTTTCAAGTGTACAAGAAGATGTAGCTTTAACTTGGATATTATCTTTGATGGGTCGATCAAGGCAAATAGGTCAAGCACATTTGCAGTAGCAACTTCAATGTCTGCTTGCAAATACATCAATCAGGAAATACCAAAGCCACACAATATTACAAATATACCAGATATTCTTCCATATTTGGTATTTCTAGCATCCACAAAAGTGCAGAAAGCTCTTCCACTGCTTTAGTGAGGAGAAACCAAGTAGGGTCTACAAGGTCGTAGACATGAAATACATTGACCTGTGCAATAGTTTTGAATTGCTGTCCAATTAGTAAATTTGCATATTGCATGATGTAGTTGACTTGAATAGCGTGTATAGAAAGCCCAGTCATGGCAGTTGATTGCAAACAAACTGAGTACATCTGTTTCTGACTAGCTGTTCATAAAGTATGCAAGCCATGCCACAGGTATTTTATGATTCTTAGAAGGATAGTGTGAAGGATTTCCACTGGAGTATTAATGGTGGCATCAAACCCTGTCAAACACTAAAATCAAATAATAGTAGCAATTCTCTGGAAGTGCTCACTAGCTAATTTCAAAAATGGATTATAAATCTCATTTTCATGCTCTTGCATCCAGGCAAGGAGTTCTCTCTAAATATTAGTAGATGTTCTATTAGAGTGTTCCTTGTGCAGCATTCATGCTTGATCTATGAGATAATTAATCCAATATTGCATATAACTATCCTTAATGCCAGTCTTAGCTTGATAATTTTGGACATTCTGGGCAACACCTAGACAGGCTAATATGACCTGTTTCTTGACATCTAGGGCAATCTCTTCAGCACAACAAGCACTACCAGGCTGGATAATATAATGAATTGGTAAGCATGCAGAATAAGGTATCATTGCTGGTTGCCAACCTTGAAAAGACTATGAAACCCTTCATCAGATTCTTTGATTTTGTGTGTCTCACCAACATGGCATTTTCTACAGAATTGATTTCCTTTTCTGCCAATATGCCCACAGACCTCACTTTGAGCAGGGTTGTCCTCTGGGCTGCAATTGACATTTGACTTGAACTATATCTGTTTTCCTAATGCCCCATGATGAACCTTCACAAGCTTCTTATGCATTGAGCTATTGATAAATTAGGGACCAGAGCAGCAACTGAAAAATTTTAACATACTCAATAACTTGTTTAATACTATGAAACTGCTTAGTAATGCTAGCAGCTAGTGAAGTTGATACAAAATAAGTGTGGAACTCTTGCTGGAGAAATTTCCAGGGTAAATTTTGGTGACTAATATAAATATTCCAATAGTTATTCCAGCTTTTGAATCAGTTTCCAGATACATCATTGCCAAAAATATCTATCCAGCTGGTGTATAGAGAGTCACCTTCTGCTAATGTGCAGTTGGAGTTCAGCATCTGTGCAGGATATTCAGACTCTATGCTTCATCAGTTAGCTTGAATATACAGAGTTAATAAATATGTGCCTCATTGTTCCAATCAGGAAGTAGATTCTTGTCCTTTAAGTGTAGAAAATTATTCTGTAAATCTGATGCCTGTACCAGAATTGTTTCATTATCAACCACATCTGCAACATACTGTACTGTTATCAGCATCATTGTTAATGCAATTATAGGTGAAACTTTTTTGTACTGAGTGATCAATTTTGACCTTGTATGCATCTGCATAGACATGGCCATCTTCATCCTCTAGCCATTGTACTTGCGCTGCCCAAAAGTATGGAAATGCCCTTGTATGCTCTATTTCTCAATGTCCAATTGTTCATTTCTTTTGATATTTGGCCTGATAGTATGCAGTATATATAGCTACATATTCATGCTTTTAAAATGTGAAAATTCAGAAAAACTTAAGTCATAGAAGAAGAGACATGAAATCTGCAGATTTCTAAATTACCCAGAAGTCATTTTTAAAATCTGAAAATATTCACAGATAGAGGTCTTATAAATACAAACTAAACATGACTTACAGATTAAAAAATTATAGAGCCATTGTTGCGAAAAGTGACCTGGAAGTGATCCATTTTCATGTAAAAAAATTGAAATTTACTTGAAATTTACTCAAAAATACAAACTTTAGGCAGGTATACCTCAACAATGGCTTTATAAATTTCTAATCTGTAAATTACATCTAGTTTGTATCTCTGAGAACTCTATCTGTGAATATTTTCAGATTTTAAAAATGACTCCTGGGTAATTTAGAAATCTGCAGATTTCATGTCTCTTCTTCTATGACTTAAGTTTTTCTGAATTTTCACATTTTAAAAGCATGAATATGTAGCTATATATACTGCATACTATCAGGCCAAATATCAAAAGAAATGAACAATTGGACATTGAGAAATAGAGCATACAAGGGCATTTCCATACTTTTAGACAGCGCAAGTACAGGAATAACAAAATTCCCATTCTTAAGGCAAGCAAGCTTGTTAATGTAGTAGTGGAAATTTCTGGAATCAAACATAGGACTCAACATGTGTCAATCAATGTCCATTTGCCATTTCTGTGCATAATAGACTTTGGATATTACACCATTGCAAGGAATAACAGGATACCAGTGTATGTGATTGCATACCGCGAGATTAGCCCAGTCCTAGGTCCATTCAAAATTTGATGTTGTTTGAATTGTCAGGAGATTCATAATATTGCGCACCATGGCCACAAGAGTACATGGATCATTCATTGAATAAATATTGCCTTTAGGAGATTTGTATTGTGTAGTTGGTATACCAGTTAATTTCCAAAGACTGTTCTGGACCTAACAAAGATAGTACAAAGAGGGGACATTGCAGGTGCCACCTTCCTAGAGTACCCAGAGAAATATGCTTATTAATAAGTTAGATATTCACATTCTAGGGAGGGTATCAAAAAAGAATATCTACAATAGAAGGCAAGTCACACTGAATCAACAATTGGTGGATTGAAGAGTCTATACTCACTATCTTTGATTCATACAGTGACCAAGCATCATCAATCTTGGGTACACAAGATTCTTCAGCAAGGATGTCTGCCACATGAGGCACATTCAAGTCTATTCAAAATATATTGCATATTCATTGAATACTGAAGACAATCCAATAGAAAGACATATGTGCATTCTGTACCAAATCCATCATGATATTGTCTTCTTCCAGCTTATCCAGCAACAGTTCAGCATCATTTGAGTATGCTTCTATAAGAGAATCAAAATCTGCTCCATCCCAAAGGTCAAAATTAGCTGCCTGCTATTCTAAGTATTCCCTCTGATTGGCCGCCACAAGTGTATGGTCAATTTCTGCATCAAAGATCCCATTGCTATTGTCAACTGTGAAATGTTCCCACATTTCTTGCTCTTCCTCACTCTTCCAGATAGCATAGACAGTTGCAGAATCTTTAGGCTGAATTGAAGCAGAAAGCTTGATAAAATCCATGTGCTCTTCCATTACCTTTTCCTCTTGTATGGATTATTCTAGAGTTTTTGCAGCAGTTCTCTCAATATTCTGGGCCTCAATGGAATTTGCATGGCACTCAGATTTTAAATGGTTCTCTATGCTTTCCTTTTTAATCCATCCTTTGCTATGTTGTTTGCAGGCTGTGAAACAGATAGTACAATAAGCTTTTACTTCATTGTTGGAAATTCTACAACTTAAATATAGTTAACATCAAACCAGCAGCAGAATTAAATGAGACCATTAGCAACTTACAATCTTACATTGGATTTTGTGGTCTGCATCCTTTTCCCATTTCATTATATCAAGTCAAGTTTTAGTTATACAAGTTCAAATGCCAGTGAGGAAGAGCTCATTTCCACAAGCTCTTGATTACCTAAGTTGTCTGTCAAGTCCTCAATTCTGACTCAATTTCCCAGCAATTATCTGTCACTGTCATAATCTTCCAAAAACCTGCCAAAACAACTAATACTGGGAATGGGCCTGACAATCCTGCTCCCAGTAAAAATTTTGACAAAGCCAATGCTGAATCCCATGCAACATCTTCCAAAATCAGCTTAGACAAGTCACTTGCAATGTTTTGTACTCTGACTACTCTCATTGCAAGGATCAATAGAAATACCCCCATTGATAAACACGACAACCTCAGATCCCACTCAGAGTCCAGGTTCAACATGAAACCAAAGCACAAGCTAATCTCAAATCCTTTTGACTGCCAAGAACTCTGCATGGCAGATTCTCTCACTTTATTATGTTGCAGTCATTACAATGTGGCAGCTGTCATGCTATATCGCCATCGGTACAAATTTTTGGGTGCCATATCTTGTGTGTTGGATTTCCAATTTAATATTTTTTTAATAGTGGAACAGGATCAGGCAATGCAGCAAATGCATTTAATAATCCAAATCCAGATGCATAGGACATTGTATTTACAAGAAATCTACTACAGTTGGAAAAAAATCAACACCCATTAAAAGCAGGATTGTGTACACTTAAACCACCAGAAGATGCAGAGTCTACAGAATTAGCATTGGATTATATGACAAAGTTGATAAACAAATAGTGAATGTGAATAATAACCTTGTCTTGCAATGTATACTTGTGACTGAGGCACTGAAATAGAAAGAAGCTATCCTCAGATGTACATCTATGGTTGCTCAGCCACATCCTCATCAAATTCAACAAAAACAAAGACAAGGCTGAATATCTCTTACCCATCATCTTTCAATATTTTGCATTCTACTTTCACAAAAATTAAATTAAATCAGCTGATAAATAGAGATCTATCAGTTCCTTATATTGTGGTACTAAACACTGTAACAGATCCATCAATTCTTCCCATATTGGAGGACTCTAGTTTATTTACCAAGGACATGGAGAGTGAACACAACTTCCTTTTTCTAACAATATTCATGTTGCCCTACATGGATGACTCTAAGCCAAATAAACTATTGGTGCTCAACACCAAATTTCCTAATCTTATTGCAATGGCTTGTGATATGAAGGAACATTTATCATCCTGAAAGAGATGTCAGATGTACACCAATAAAATATGGTTTGAATTTTATTACCTATTCTTCAAACTCCTCCTACTCTATAAGACAGCCTTGACAGATATGGCAGACAAAAATAATGCTGATGATGCTGGGCAACAAGCATGTCAAGTTGAGACATTAGGATGTGTGCTGTTCAGGATAGCCTGTGGAAGTGCTTTCCAAGCACATATTGCAAATATTGGACCATTCATTATCAATCATCTAGGCAATCTGCAGTGGTATGCAGCTGGAAACATTGATAATGCACAAGATGCAGATTCCAGCACAGTAGATGCACTTTCTGAGGATGGAGACAATAATTCTGTGGCCACAGATACCTGGCATAAGGATAGCAAAGCAGAGGATATGTCAGAAGAGGCTAATAATGCACTCCCGCAAGGAAAAAAAGATAAAGACAATGAAGAAGCCAGAAAAAAAAAACTTGCAGCACTTGTAGTGCTTTTGATGCTGGCCTACATTGACTGGCCACTCTTGATGGTTGGTCATTTCAATGTGGCTGAGATTGTTCTCAGCCACACTGCCTCCACATCATTTCTATATAAAACTATCTCTCTCTCAGTTCTGGAAATTCTGGGGCCACCCTTCGATCTCTTACTCCCACTTCAAGAGCTCTTCTCTGGGACCAAATTCATTCCCAAAATAGCTGGGGAAAAGCCTGCTGATGCAGTCAAGTGCAATAATTTTTTTTTTTAATTTTATCGATACTGGTGTTAAAGCCAGCAAAGAATCCCAGCATACTAAGACCCTGGTCCAACAGTTCAACAAGAACTCCACCATCAGACAGTTGAAGATAATGACAAATCTCACCTATTTAGACATAGGTGCAGAGGCAACTGCCATGTTGAAAATACTTGACAACAACAACGATAGCATTGACAATATTCCAGACAATGCTGAAATTCCACACAACATTTGCGCATGAATATGAAAAAAACTCAAACTATTTGACAAGTTGCGTAAGAAGGAAATATTCTTTCTAAGTCTGGCAAAACTAAAAGTTTTTAATGAAACTGCACATTGCAAAGCCTGTCTGGCCAGCTTCCTCTCTGCCTTCTTAGAGATCTTGACACTTGAACAAAGGTGCTCTTACAATAACAATGACCTAATAATAAAATTTCTGCAGGTGAGAAACAGTTCTATTTCACTATCTGTTTTTAATCTAATATTGTTTTCTTGTAATAGAGCTTTGGACTGGTCATTGGCATTTCAAAAAAAGGATGCCCATCATGTGCCATTTATCTACAAAAGCTACAAAAAATGGGAAATTCCAAGTCAAAGTTCATTGCCACCCAAGGCAATCATGGCACTATATCACTGTGCTCTCTGCCACTATGGACCCCACTCTTGCTAGTCAAGGACATGAATGCACATTATGGAAATTTATTATATCAAGATTTGACTGCTCTGATGACAAACCTGGACCCACTAGTGCACAGTTGTTCCACTGGCTTAGCAGCTGGCTCTATTGATAGTGCAGAGGGAGGAAAAAAAGGTGCTGCCAAATCAGCAGCCTGAGGTTGCAAAAATCTATTTTCACACCAGGAGATGAGGCTAGCTCTGAATGCTATGGAGGTAAAGCATGAAGAAAGGTAATCAGGGAGATCAGGTGAGATTGAAGGTGAAATATAAAGAATTCTTATCTACCTAATTGTATATTTATTATTGGCAACTATAGTTTGTGTATGAGGCCACTACTTAGCACTTTACCACATATAACCACTAGAATCCACTATATTGTCCAATATTCTAGTGGATTCTACCAATTATTCCACCACTTTCCACTGGTCTTTCCACCAATTTCCAGTAGATTCCACTACTTTTCTCAGTGGATTCCACCACTCTATCCATCACCTTCCACTACTTTTTTCACTACTATCCACTAGTTTCCACTAGTGGATTCCACTATCTTCCACCACTATATCCAGTGGATTCCACCAGTCTCTACTACTATTTCCACTAGTCTCCACCACCTTCCACCAGTGGAATCTACTGAAAGTAGTGGTGGAATCCACTACTTTTCACTACTTTCCACCACTTTCCACTAATTTCCACTAATTTCTACTAGTGGATTCCATCATCTTCCACCACTATATCCACCACTTTCTACCACTTTCCACTAGTTTCCACTAGTGGATTCCACCATCTTCCACCACTATATTCAGTGGATTCCACTAGTCTCCACCACTTTCCACTAGTGGAATCCACTATTTTCCACTACTTTCCACTGTGGCTTGAAGAGTTACCTGATTGTAAAATCGAGTTTGTCCAAGTCTATTCTCAACTTGGATGGGACTTTCATCAAGCTGCACACAACTTTTGTCATGATCTCCCTCCTGTTTGAGGTTGCAACTTTGAAACATCTTTGGATAGTCTCTGCAAGGATGCTATTGGCCATGTAAGGGACTTTTGGATCAATATGTTCCAGGACCCCAAATATTGTGGAAGCAACTTCTTGATGCTCCAGAAGTTGGATAGTACTCCAATACAGCCTTTTTTTAAAAATTTTATCAACAATTTATTTTGCAGTGCACATTAGCAGTCCGTGTGTACTCTATGCTATGTATGCAATACATGTGTTTACAACTAAAAGAGCTTTAAGTAGCTGGGCATATCATGCATGCCAAATGAGATACAGCCCACTCCCCTGTTGCCAACACAATGGGCCTATGCATATACCCATGTCGCCACTGTAGAGTGTAGAATGTATAGGGTTGATTTCAATGACTGACAACACAGTAGCACAGCACCCCCCAGATGGTAGACCTGATGCCCTCCTACCTATAGGCAAACTTGAAGCCATTTCATTACACCTCAGTGGTCCTGGAAAACACATGATCCAGCAGTTTGCAACAAATTAGTTGAGTGCAGGTGTGATTGGCACCCATGCCCCCCCCCCCCCCCCTTGCAGAATGGCACGTGCAATTATTAGTGAACCAACTCTGGACAACCAGCTCCAGCTTCACAGCCCCACTGCTGAGAGGTCACCATGCTACTGCATTGTATGGTGGCCAAGAAATTGACTCCACAGCTTATCCAATCCCATCTGGTTTGTAGGAAACGGCTTGGGCAAAAAACAAAGGGTTATCGTCCAAGAGATTGACTAAATGCACTGCAAAGTGAATGTAGTGTGGAGGGTGGTGCTTACATTTGTGGCACCATTCCAGAAGATGCTTGCAACTCTCGAAGTGGAAAGCATAGTGGCGGCAACCAGCCAGTTCTGGGATATTGGATTGGGTAAAATAATTCCCAATAGGGGCATGATTGGTGATGCACCAGACCATGCAAGCTGTACTTATTATACTATGCTTGAATAGAGGTAGCCACACTCCACTGTTGATGTAAGAAGGCTGTATTGAAGTACCATCCAACTTCTGGAGCATCAAGAAGTTGCTTCCACAATATTTGGGATCTTGGAACATGTCAATCCAAGAGTTCCATGCATGGTCAGTAGCATCCTTGTGGAGGCTATCTGAAGATATTTTGAAGTTATGACCTCGAATGGGGGGGAGATCACAATAGAAGTTGTGTGCAGCTTGATGAAAGTTCCATCAAAGTTAAGAGTAGACATGAAATCTCCTCCCATGTATACAAATAATGGGAGTGAGCCAGACTTGCCTGTGATATGGAAGATTGCAGTATTTTGGTTGTCTGAGTAGACGTTCATAAAATTCAGAGTCTGTCCATGGGTGAATACTAAGAAAGCAATTATGTCAGGATGATCTATCACTAGTATCTGCTACCTTGATGCATGAAATCAAGCCTTTAAGCTAGAATAGCTTATGCATCCAGCTTGGCAATTTAGCCTACACTGCCACCTTCTCTAAGCTGAGTTTTAATTGTTTGGCCTATTACAGTGAGGCTTTCTTTGCTTGCTATGCTCAACAACATGCCAAGGGTGCTTGTTACTGTTCTCAGGGTTATCCAAAAAAGAAAAGTGTGCACAAAGCACAAAAGCAGCATTTGTACAATATACCTATGTGTTTCCCACACCCTTCAGAGTTTTTAGAAGAAAGATAAGATATGATTTTATTTATCTAATCTATATGTATCTAATCTATGTTACATTTATCTTATCTACTGAATCTACTGATTAAATTAATATTAGCAGGGAGTTGATGTGCCCAGTGCCCGCTCTCTGATAATACATAGTGTGCGATTGCATGTGCTTGCACCGCGCTTGCCAGGACTGAAGAGGATTGACAGGCACTTGCTTGTTATCACAAGTAATGTCGTGATAGCAAGCAAGTGCTTGTGTGTCTCTTGCCTTCAGGTCTTCCCTGCTCCCCTGCTTGCCTTCTTCCTTCATCGCGTTGCATCATTACATGGTGGTCTGGTTGTAGTGCTGAGTTGCAGCACCATCCCCTTACCAAGATTCCCGTGGCATCAAGTATCAGGGTGTGGAGAGACAGCAACAGCTAATGAGATGGATGGTTGTTGTCACGTCATGGCGCCAATCATCTACTGCAATGCGGCTAGACCAGCAACAAAAACAGCCTGTGGACTGTGCAACATCATCATGCTGCCCCATTGTAATGACATAGCACAGTCCATGGGATCTCTGTGCAGTGAGGATCAAGTGGCGGATCAGCAGTGTGTCGGTTAGGATAATGGTGGGGATGATGGAGGTGTGCATAGACAGCGTATAGCTTTGTCGAAACGCGATGCTGTGGGAGGGGTGGGTATGGTCAGTGGGGCGTGAAACAGTGGGCATACAAGGCACATCTGCTAGGTCTCCCACTCCCAGGTCTCCCCTGCTATCCCTCTTCCCCTTCTCTATTCTTGTTGATCCAGTGGACTTCTGCTGAAGGGTGGAGGTATTGTCTGTGTCATTGATTAAGTTGCAGGTTAGCAATGTATTGGTCAAAATGATGGCAGGGTGCACAGATGGCTTGTAGTGTTGTAACAACTGGGATGTGTGGACAGTGGGCGGCGTCATCGAGAGGCGACACTGGGCAAGGGTGAAAATGTCAGCAGGGGACAGAATGGCAGGCATGTAGGGCTCACCTGGTGGATCTCCCTTGCTATTCTTTTTGCCTCCCTACGTGTCAAGTTGCCGACATCCTGCTAATATAAATGAGTGATGTCACAGCAAGCCCTTGTACAGTGCCTCGTCCACCTGGAGCAGCCAGTCTGATGCATCAACCAATATTAGTTAACATTGGTAAGCAATATATCCACAATGTTAGTTAACATTGGAATTTCTGAGGGGGGAGGGATTCAAACTCAGCTGGCCTCTGCTATTGGTGAGGGGATCTGCTCATTGCCCATCACAGTGAGCAGAGGGCCTCGTTG
>MU155375.1:0-51358 GCA_015484465.1 Pholiota conissans
TGATAAGATTATGATTAACTTATGATATTAAGTCAACGATAAGATTAAGTCGACGAATCAAATTTAAGGCACAACATCAAGCTACAGGTAACCGCAGGGTAACCGCGAGTCAACCGCGAGTCAACCGTGGGTCAACCGACCTTAGGGCGGTCCAGTGTGGACCGCCTCAAGTTTTGCCCGTTGTGTGAGAGACGCGTTGTTCAACCAAGAACAACCGGCCCGGGATATCCCGGGATATCCCGTCGAACCACTTACTGCCATATCGGGAAAATTGTCAAAGGAGGAAATTTCATTGAAATGAAGATAAATGTAAAATAAATACATAAAGATCAACATTCATTGTAACTAAAGAGCCCAAGCTCAATTTGAACGTTGAACGTTGAACTTGGAACGAATCACCAGAAGACTTTCATAGATCCGTCATAACCTCAACGACAACCCTGAATGCAGGCAACATCCTCGCAAGTTTTGTGAAACAAACGCTCCGAACATAGTCACCACCCTCCTGCTTAGAAAAATTTGCGGATGTATTCCGATCTTGAGGTTCGATACCTACCACGGTGAGGTTTATCTCGATAATTTGAAGTGAGGGCGGCGAAAATTCAGCGAGGAAGTCGTCTATCGCGGAGAAGTCATGTCCTTTGAATAGGGATTCGATGTCCATGGCATGGTTATTTGTAGAAGTGATATACGCGGAGATTTCTAGCCGATTCACAGTAGGAATGCATCGAGAAAGCGGAGCGATGAGGTTGCGGACGCGTCCCGGGTAATCAGGAGCGAGAGGACACAGAGGATCGGTATAGTGGAGAGCGATGCTGTTCAGGTTCGTAAAATAATTGTACTGAAAAGTTCGTGGCAATGAACAATCTGGAGGAAGGAAAAGCAAATTTTAAATGAATTTTTCTGACATCAGGCGAGAATAGGGACTTACTGCCTATGATCAGCGCAAGTTCTTGCAGATTTTTTGATCGCCGCATGAAGTAAACCGTGATTTCATAACTTTCGTCATCAAAAACATAGGAATCGAGCTTTTTCAACCGCGGAAAGAGAGTCATAGCTGGGGGGGAAGTTGAATCATAGGCATCCATTCCAACGTATTCCATAAGCGAGACGCAATGGTCAGTGACGATTCTACTCATGTGTTGTAGCTGGTATGTGCTCAGAATACCCTCGCACCCAGAAGCCATCGTTTCTTTGGCAAAGGTGATATCTGTAAGCTGGAGATCACGGACAGGACTAGCTCGAAGAAGATCTCGGGGCATATTCGTTAGGGTATAAATTACGAGCCGAGTCAGACGAGGGTGTCGCAAGAAAGCCCGAAAGGTCGATTGCAAGCCGGAGCTCATGTTTGTCCAATCCAAAGCGTCACCAATGTATGGATCGTCTCGCCGGATTTGAACTTTCCAGAAGAACAAAAGTGAAACGCTAGAGGAATCGTCTTGAGAGCATGCCCGAAATATATTGTTGAAGATGTATTCGAGCTTGGACGAGTCATCAGCTAGCATAGGATGAACCTCTAGCTGTTTCATGGAGCTCCACATATCTACTTCAAACGCTTTGACGTGCGCAGTGAGGCGGTCGCGCTCATCCTTCCAAACAGAATCGCTTGCCAAAAGATGATACATCGGAAGGATGTCGCGGACACTGCATAGTTCGACTGTTTTAAAACGATGTCGATTTATGTGCTGACGGAATCCGCGGCATACGAGTGCGAGGGAGGCCATCGTCTTGAACCGCGGCTGGGCATTGAAAGTGTGAACGATATCGAGGATTGATTCGTGTAGCTCCGCAGGGAGGGATGGCATAGTCATGAAGGTCGTAGAGGGAGAGTGGGGAATGAGAGGGTGACCACCAAGCGTTGGAATTGGTTTTAACGAGGGCCACCGAAATTGAACTTGCACACGCTTAATCGCAACACATCTGCATCTCTTCCGCGGCGTTCAAGCGCATAACTTGGAACAAAATGACAGACGTTAATCAGCATGTTCTATGGTGATTAATTCGCAGAATAAAAGAGCACGAGAGTTATGGCTTACTACTTCGAGGACGAAGCTTTTTTTGGTTGAAATTTCGCTGATATGCCTGTCTGCTCTTGATACCATGATGGCGACGAGTTCATCGGTGCACATATCAACGAAGACATGACTGATTAGGATGGTAAGTTCTTCCGTGCCCTTTGAATACTGAACAGAATATTTCCATAGACAATGCCTCGACAACGCCGAGCGCGTACTCCCCACAATCGGTCTCACCGTACTCGTCTTGGTCGATGGATTCTTCTTCGACCTCGGCCACATCTCCCGAATCCTCCCCAAGCCCCTCGGATACCTGCGGTAAGTTGAAGATCTACCGAGCCACGACATTAATCACTATAAATCTCGTCACAGATTCTGTCGTTGACGCGTACCTTGTCAATGCTTCACCCGGCGTGCAGGACAAGAACCTTCCTGCAATGTTCATGGCAAATCCGTTCGGCAGCGACGTCTCCATGCAAGACATCGAAATCCCGGTCTTCACTAAACAACACCCCCTGAAAGTGGACCTCAATTCACCACTCGGAGCGCAGGTGATTGACGCCGATTTATATGGACTCAAGCTCGGTCATTGCCCACTGCTATATTTCGAACCACCGACGGTGAATGTCCCAGCTATCCCACACGCACCCCGACCGAGAGCTGCTCGAAATACAAATCGACTGCGTTCCCAGTCGCGCAGTCTTGTCGCGTCGCAGCAATGTCCTACGATTGCATATACAGGTAAGTTTCAGCGAATATATTAAGTGACAAGTACACTCACTATATTACACTGTGCAATGCAGCTTTCCGTCCCCTTCCTTCATCCTCCTCGTTCCCCTCACCCAAATCACCTTCGTTGCCATCGTCATTGCGCCCCGTCGACGTCAATCCCCACTCCCACATCCCTGAATACTCACTAATGTCATCATCGCTATCCGCGGGACTGCGTACACGAAGGAATCGAAAGGAAGATGCGTGAGTCCCGGACCAAAAACCAAACATATGAATCAGTCCAATTTAGCTGGTCTTCACGGTGGAGGAGATTCTGTGCGAACGACACGCGAATATCAGTGAACGTCACGATTTGGTGCCCCAACAGGCCATGCCTGACCTTGTTTCTTGTCATGTAGACCACTTTCAAACGTCGAATACGTACCATCCCGGCGTTATCGTCACGCTGACGATGTGTTGTTCCATTGTATGCAAGTGAGCTGAAGTTTGAACTCGAGACAAACTGACTGACCTGTCCAAGTCGCGTCTATGCACCATCTTCACCACCGCGTCCCGTTGGTCCGTCCATTCGCTATATACGCGTCCGTGTCGTCTGGTCTGCACGTTCGATCGGCGATCGTGCTGATCGTCCTTCGTCCAGGGGCATGCCAGTGACTGTATGCGGCGCGGAAAGAAAGGCAAGGGCGGTGACTGAGGAGGGCGGGTGGGTGGTGGATGGCGCAATTTGCAAGATGGGATGGCACGGACGGGGCTTGGACGTGCATTGAGAGCGAGTGGACGGAGGGCGTCGAGAGGTATATTACAGATCGACTGTCATTTGTTATTTGGTCTGTCTGGGGAGATTAGATGCAGGTGTGTGTGACCAACTTGAAAGTTTGAAAGTCTTGTTCGTTTGGTTCAACTCTAAATATAGCAGCGTGGAAAACGTCCATCGCAAACTTTCGCCCAGATCGATGATGGCACGCCTCTTCAAAGCCTCACTCTTCTTCCATCTCAACGTCAACCCTTGCCCGCTTCTTCTCATCCTCTTTTCTGGCCTCTATCGTCTTCCATCATGCTTTGTCTATGGTGTTGTCGTGTATGGAAAGCGGGGCTGTAACCAGTGAAAGGACTCCGCGATTGTTGCGTCTTCGTTTTTGGCTCTCTTGGTCCGTTTGTAAGTGGTTGCGACTACGGGACCGAGGTAGCCACGTTCGGGGGCGCGGACGAATGTTCGCTGCAGAAAAGAGGCGAATAGAGAGTCGGACGAAGACACATCGCTCGACCGAGTTGAGCCGCACTGTCAACAGCGTTTTGAACCCCATTAAAAGCACACGGATCTCATATGAGCTTGTATATCCGAGAGAGGCGTTGTTCGTGAACATACTTTTCGCTACAGTCAGTATCCGCGTTGTGGTCATCGTCGCTTTTACTGCTTTGCAGAGGTTGCTCGACAACTCTTGCCGAGTCGAAGCTACTGGAGACCTGGCGAGCCTCTGTTTGGTGGACAAATCGAATGTTGTTACGCGCAATCCTCTGTCCCGGGTTGCTTATGGCTTTAATGGTGTTGGAGTCCCCTTATTTCCAGTTTAATCTGTTCCCGGAAAAAAATGAACCTCCTCACCTATCCTATCTCGATAGGCCGTCGCTACGTGTCCCATCGTTTGCTCTGGATGAGGAAACGCTGTCGGTTGATGATGACCAGTATGAGATGGACGGCGTGGAGTATTGACGGATACCCCGAGTACGGGTCGATGCCGATAGGGCGAGCGGCTCTGAGGACGAGGTATGAAGACCGAGAGCTACATAATATAGTGAGTACATCGTCTCTCCATATACACGCTGAAACATACCCGAATACACAATTACAGTATGTATCTTGCTGCGGCGCGATACAATGCGCGACTGTCGAAGCGGTCGCCGCCTCTGAGTCAAGACTCAATCGCTAACAAGGTACGTAGCGATCGAAGTTTTAGTGATTAATGTCCTGGTCAGTAGCTCTGCAACTGATCATAGCTATCTGATCAGCTGCGCGATGAGTATTGGGATGTGGCTTGGGTCGAAGATGACTCCCTAGACCAAGACAAGTTCGACGAGACCAAAAGAGGGAAGCATATACTCGACGATATTGCCGAAGCATCGCTTACATCGCTTACATCGATATCCTTGTCAGTCGCCTGTATTTTATCCAAAATGCAAGAAAGAACTTACTGTCCGAATTACGCATGTCTGCATTGATATAGACTCGTTGGTATGGTCGAACACTATTCAGCCGAACGAAAATCAATCCAAACTTAGAGGCCAATCGCGGTTCCAATACTCTTCAGCGCTAGTTCTTTTCCAATCTGTTATTTTTTTTTTTTGGAATTTCAATGTACTCGTACATATTCAAATTGCTTTAACTATGTTTCTGTTTGAATATCTGCGAATATTTCACTCACAAGGAGACTGAATATCTATAATCGAGTCGCTTGGTTCCTTGTCATCCTGCAAGAGTACGTCGACATCGGTGGTCATTGTTAGTGGAGTTGGTACAATTTGCGATGGGGCCCCGTGGTTGAGAGAAACATTGTCGTGATGTTGAGGACCATCATTTGTAAATTCTTCAGATTGTTTTTGGTTCCCTATCGCCTCCAGAGAGGACGCATTGGGTATGGAGGATTGCAGCTCAGGCGCGGCCAGAGTACCTGTGTTATTGGGCGAGGAGCGTACATGAGGGACTGCAGGACCACTCGAAACGGAATTTGATGACCGTGAGCGATCCGATGAAAGGTCAGAGTTCGGAGGAGACCCTCGCAATTGATCATCGACCTGAATGTCTAATACATTAGGACTATCTGGTATGGGTATGGGCGTTCGCGACCTTGTAGTGGGACTGTGAGGGGACGTGGACAACGAGACGTTGAGCTCCAAGTTTGAGGGGACTGGCTGAGATATTGGCAATTGGATAGAGGGGTCGAGGGAAGAGGCATCAGCGTCGTCACAATCCTCTGGATCGACTACCAGTTGCTGAATTGGAAGGTCGGGTGGCGGAGGAAATAAATGTGTGGGCCGTGAATCGAGTTCAGGAAGGCTAATGATCTTGTCAGATTCTTTTTCTAACTTGTCCCACCACTGAGGAGAGAATGGTTTGACAAAAACAAGTGCTTCTAAGTCATTGTCCCAAAAGCGCATGTTGTCCAACCCAAATTTAAGGTGCGTCTCAATTGTACTATCTTGCCTATCCAATATCGTGGCCCTATAAGTTCGAAGGGTGCGAAGCAACGATTGTATTCCTTCAGTGAAGCTGCGCTGGTGCTGGAGGCTGTCCAAATCTGGAAAATTCCGGAGCCACTGCCACGCAAAGAAGGAGGATAGGTAAAATAAGATACAAGGCAAGTTTGTAGTGTGCACATTGCCGGGAGAGCTTATTTCAGTCTCTGAATCAAGATGGTCGGATACGGATTTGAAGGTCGCTTTGTATTGATTGCCAATTTTCTGCACATCGAATACAGTTGGTGACCACCTTGCCCATTGTAGGTAACGATCAGTTAGATCAGCAAGATTTCCAATTAATTCATAGACTTGATTACTGGAGAGGAAGTTTAGCTGGCTGCTAGAGATGTTATGGGATGCCGCTGCATTGAGGATTATACTGAGGATATTGACTGTTGCTGCAAACCCTTCAACTGAAAATGCCCTTGTCAGATGAGACGATATCAATGAGTCTGAATCAGACACTCACAAGCATGTAACCAAAATGCAGAGATGTTGAAAATGGATGGGTGCATGGACTGTATCGCCTGATTTCCAATGGCGATGGACATATCAGCAACATGGTTCGTGACGACATATTGCACAAGACGTGATGATAATTCGAATTTATAGCGGTCGAGAGCGCGAGGTAGATATTCTTGAGGAATCAAATCAAGAAACAGACATTTCTGATCCAAATGAAAGAGAGTAGAATAGTTTTTGATGTTCAGATAATTATCCTCCAAATTTCTTGCGTAACTGTAAGTCCCATCGTGAATGAGAAAGTTGCAAAGTGTGCAAGTAGCCTCATCATATGGATTGCTCAGCAGCCGTTCAAAGTAGTGGTTTCGGCGATCCTGATGCATAAGCCTTTTTGGACCTAGAAGCCCTCCGGGCCATTTTGCCTTCCATATTGACGCGGAAAGCTCTGACAAGCAATGATACCCTGCTGTTATAAAAGCCTCTGTGTAGTACTTTGTGCCATGATATACTTGTAATGTTTTAAGCACGCACTGAGTCACATCGCTGAGGGGGAAATTTGAAGAGTTCTTTTCCCACTCTGGCCACATCCGGCGGTGTTCATAAAGTTCAGGACCTGTATCAATGTTGTGTTGGTGGCATGCATCGCGCAAAGAAAGCCACTGCTGGTCAAAAGTAGGCCCAGGTTTTTCTAGCAATATGTTGTAGACATAGGGAGCCAGGTGGCGTCGTACTTGGGGCAGGGGATTGTCTTGTTGAAAAGCATTATCGCCGGCCTTGAACGCGCAAGACTGAAACAAAAAAAAGAAGAATCGGGAGATGAACCCGATGAACGCACGAAACGCCTCAGATTGGGGTGATCGAAATGGGCATGGGGACGGAATCTTCGGGTTGCGGAAAAATAAGGAAAAACTTTGGATAGCCGGGAAGGCAGTGGTGATCACAAGAAAGAGAATTGTTAATCCAATGGACACACAGACAGCGATTAGAATTTCGGCACCCAGAAGGAAGGAAAATTCAACCAATCCTGACAGGAATAGAACTAGGGCCAGGGCTTGTAGAAACAGAGGAAGCGCTGAAAATATGTGTGGTACGTGCCATGCATCCAAGGCCTCAGATCGCATGCGAAGCATAGCCGATTTTTCTTTTGAAGAACAATTGGGATAATATTGATGTTCGCGAATCCACTGGAGCACTACGGTCCCAATAAGCGCAGTTGTTAAGCTGAGGATAAGGCTAAGGAACCACAGCACATTGATTTTGGTGGAGGATGGCTTCTGCGAAAATGGTGCAAGGATAGCTGCCGGGTTTACCGATGGTGGAAAAGGGGAGCTGTTATTAAGACCAATGGCGATGTGGAAGAGGAGACCAATTATAACATCGTTTGGACTTGATTGTTGAGTCTGGTACGAATTGATGACGAATGTGGTTACTATGGAGGAGAATAAACCGGCCTGTACAGAATATATCTCGGACGGCATGGAAAAGGATAGAACAACGACCTACAAAGATAAGGAGGCTTTCGATCTCTTCTTTCCAGGAGTCGCACCGTACTCGATCAGCCTCGATTTCAGGCTGGAGGAGAATGTCCCATGGATCTCCCTCTCGCTTTGGAGCATATTTGAAATCGTCGTCGAGATTTAAAGGGGCCTTTATATCGTGATCACAAAGTCAGTTGACTCCGAATCATGCTTGTTTTGTTTGCTCACCGGATTTCCAAAATTTCCCTGGTTACTGCTCGGCTGCTTTGAATTCATGTTTGGGTCTTTCTGAATCAAAATCAACAGAGAGAAGATTTATATCTACTTCGTGGGTGGCACGGGGTTGTGGAATGCGACGATTCGAGAGTCCGGACTCATTCTAATTAAGATTTCTCCACTGTCGTCCAAGGCATTAATATTCTAGACTATCGTACGCTCAAAAACCGAAAGTGAACAAACTAATGCAAGAGTCCTGCCAAAGAAGGTTCTGTCAACAGTGGAAGACTGACGCTAGACCGAGATCTTGAGCCTTGAGGCCTTGAGGCTCAGATCCACCTTGCGTCCGCCCAATATGTTTCTAGTCCAAGTCGACTTCAAGTTGAAAGGTAAATCGCGACACCGCATAGAAGGGTCACTATGAAAATTTAAGATTTCCGGACGTCACACACCAATTGGACCCGCCAATGCTTTTTTGAACCAGTCCCTCGTCGCCTCAAATCCGACTCGACTAGCTTCCACTCCATCCAACGGATGACTCTCGCCCTCGAATACAAGCATTTCCACCTTATCGTTCTTACCCTCCTGCGCATATCGCGCCTTGAGTGCGTGGTAGAGAAGGAACCCTTGAGCCGGAGCCACGCGCCTGTCGGCCGCGCCTATCAATAGCAACACGGGCACCTTCATGTCGTCTAAATATGCAGTAGGTGACGCGGCTTGCAGTTTTTCGAACGCGTCCACGGTGATAAGAGGGGCCACCTTCTGCGATAACGACAACTGGACTTTCTTCGCACCTCCTTCGTAGCGAGCTATCGGCGAGGACGAGATAGCATATTCGAGTCCGAATTCCGCGAAGTACCAGTCCGGAATATCAGTATTGAGGATATCGCCCACAGAGATGACGGGGTTGCGCAGAACGGCCGCGGAGAAGAAGTCGGGGAATTGTCCTATCACTGAAAATGCGATCGTTAATGGCCTTGAATATTTGAACAGAGTCGAAAGAAGGCGACTTACGATGAGCCGTAAGGAAGCCACCATGACTCCCTCCAGCTATGAACTGCTTTCCCGGACCAGGTTCGGAGATCCCGAGCTCAATAAGATGTCTCGCCGACGCGATACAGTCTTGTACATCCAATTCTCCGCATCTTCCAATCAGATCCTGAATGAACTTTTCACCGTATCCTGGAGATCCGGTATAGTTCGGAAGGGAAAGCGTATCTGCGACGCAATCACAATCAACCCTTGCGACGAAGGAAGAGTGTAATTCTTATACTCACAACCCTCAAGAACCAATGCGGTAGTATTAGGAGAAAACGCGGTCGACGTTGTGCTGTGAGGTCCGCCGTGGGGTGATGTGATACAGGGAGGTTTACCGCTTGACAACTCTTCCTTTTTACCCTGAATTACAATCGTTTCAACGAATGGACGCCCCGGAATTGGGATGATTGACGCTTTTATAGCGGACAATGCTTTCGCAACTGAAACGATATTCGATGAACTTATGAATACTTTAAATCGAAATTAACACATACCTGCCTTGGGTAATGCTGGCCTATCGATCAAGGTCCACGAAATGACACTCGAGCCGTCCAAGGTCCCGATGACGATCTCATAAGGTACCCAATGTGAACTTCGACTGCAGAGCACCCGATCCCGGCCATCCGTCGCGAGGACCAACCAACTGTACAATTTATCATCAGATTCCGGTGTCAGATTCGTTACGGAACCGCTTTCCGCAGAGATAGCGAGGACGGTGGTCCGAGAGCCCCATTGAGAGGCGACCACTATGGAGGATGTAGGAGAATCTGATGATTTGATGGCGAAGTCAGTTGGAAGGTTGTACGCGGGATACAACCCCGGAAACGTTTTCAAGGATGGATCGGGCGTCTCGATGACGCCTACTAGTGTCGTTGGTTCAACAGAACTCGATAGAAATTTAAGATGACCGACGGCATCCGAAGTGATATCAAGCTTATGCAGCGTCGTAGAAGCAGCATGCGCGCCTCCACTGCGCGAAGCCAGCCAAAGCAGGGACGACTTCCCATCGCTGCTCAGGACGCGCGGCGATCGACAAGACATGTTTGGTGCAGTCAACTTCTGCGCGTAGAGGATGTCAACTGCAGTTGGTGGCTTAGCGATTTCGGCAGATCGCTCTGGGTCTTGGGCTGGGGTAGCGATGCGCAGCCTCCAGATACCCGCGGGGCGGTTATAACACCACTTGATGCCGAGCTGGCGGCCTTCGGGGGTGAGTTCGTAGCCTGTCGCGTAGATGATCTCGTCTGAGTTTGGAGAGAATACTGCTTGTCCGAAACGTACGCCGTCGATAGGGTTGAGCTGGACGAGGCTGGCTCTCACTTTGGCTTTGGTTTCGGCCTTGGGTGGTGTATTGGCTGCTGACGACGTGTCTGAATCGTCCCAGCGAAGGATGAACGTCGTTGGCCGTTTCTTCCCCGAGAGACCCTCGCCCAAGTCAGGTATGAAGCGAAACTTGGAGTATGGGTCTGAATCCTTGCTTTCAGGCGCAGTTCCTTCGGCGGTGTAAAGAATCGCAAGCTCCGATGGGGCAAAGCAGAACGAGTCGAGGAATTCTGTGTCCAATGAAATGCATTAGCACACCACATCCAGAAATTCCAGGGGGGTGCACCGTATATGATGATATCCTCACCATCCGTGTAGAAATCACCATGATACTCCGTCACATCCATCGAAACCACCAACAACCCCTCTCTCCAAACCTCAACAACACGAGTCGCTGCGCCATCTCGTCCCTTCGCCGTCTTGACATTCCGCAATGTCGCTCGACTCCTGCCTGTCGGAGACACGATCTGCGCTACGATATCAGTGTCGAGCAGCGGTGTCGATACCACAGCGTCGTTCTCGAGTGGGCGAGCGGAGTCTGACGCCGATGGGAAGATGATGTTCTTCGACATCGTCCTCTTCACGTTCTGACCATGGTCTCGGACTGAGAATGTCACTTGCACGACGGTCTGTGCGATGTCTGCAGGGTCTGCAGATGCGAGAGTGGAGCTGGCGTCAGTTAGTGTTGGTACATGTGTATTCTCACAACTTCGAGCTTTGGGTTTGACACGTACCTTGAGATGGAATGAACAGAGCGGAAGTGGGAACGGGTATTTCAGCGAGTTGTGTATACATAATAGGATGAGTTTTCGTGTGTTCTGAGTACGTTGTCTTGGTCGTGGTGGTGGTGACCGACAAAGAGTGCTATCATGATCATGGGAGCTTGCACTATCGACGGCATCATCGCATCTTATCTACACCCAAATAAGGTTTGTTATGAGATGTAGGCATGCCTCAAGATACTCCAACCATCTGCCCGTTTCGCAGAATAAATTCACCCACAATTTTACGTGTAAAAACAAGTAAAGCACACGGTTTGAGTAGTAAAAATCAGATTCGAAATTCACAGAACTACAGACACAGACACAAACAGACAGATAGAGGAGAGAGAAATAGACAGAAAAAGAACAGGCAGAGACATAGAGAGATATGAAAGAAAGAAAGAAAGAAAAAAAGAAAAAAAGAAAAACCAATCCATCTAAACTATATCATTCAGACAAGAGGAAAGAGGTAGCAGGTAGCAGGTATACACGAAAAATGAGGATATATCCAAGGGGTTAGTAGTGTGTTGCGAGCGAGCGGGCGAGTGGGCGAGTGAATGGGGTACATAGTTCATGTGGGATTTGTATGTGGTTGGGTGGGTGGGAAGTGCGATGATGATGAGGATGAGGACGAGCGATGAGGATGAGCGATGAGGACGAGCGATGAGGACGAGCGATGAGGATAGAGGAAAACATGTATGTGCGTGCTTGCGTGAGCGAGTGAGGACAGAGAAAGTAAAGCATGTGCAAGAGGCAAAGCAACGAGAAAAGGGAGACGAAAAAGCAATAAAAAGAACAACAACCCCATTACGAGGAAATAAACGAGGAGGAAACAAACGACGAAGAAAGAAACGAGGAAGAAAAAAAAAAAAGAGCACTCAACACCTCAAAAAAAAAAAACAAAAAAAGAACTACCGCCGATCATCAGAAATAATACTCCCAATACTCAACGGATTCTTCTTCTGCTGCAGCTGCCCCCCCAAACTAAACCCGCGCTCCCTACCCTCCCTCTCCCCCCTCCCACTCCCACTCCCATCCCGCTCCCCCCCATCAACCGCCATCGCCATCAGACTGAGGCCGCGCTCGCGGGGTTCTCTATCCCTTTCCCTATCGCGGTCCCTATCCCTATCGCGGTCTCTGGTGTCTAGCATCGTTCGGTCGCGGTCTCGGTCGCGGTCTCGGTCCCTGTCGCGTTCACGGTCACGGTCGCGGTCTCTATCGCGCTCCCGCTCACGTTCGCGCTCTCGGTCGCGCAGATCGGCACCGCGTTCTCGATCGCGCTCGCGCGCTGTATCCCTCTCGCGCTCCCTCCCAACAGACGCCATCCGCACATCCTCTCTCCCATCCCTTCCATCCCTCTCACGTTCACGCTCGCGCGAGCTTGCATGCGCACCAGCACCAGCGTACCCCGCCCGACTACTACTCCTCAACTGAATCACCGGATACCCTCCTCCCCCACCCGCACCACCACTCGCATTCCCACCACCTGTCGCAGCACCAGGAGGCGGAGGAGGACTACTACCCATCCCCACAGGGCTCCCAGAGCGCAACAGCGGCGCCAGCTGTATCCGATCGCTCGGGCTCCCCACCGCGCCTACTATCATGCTCCCTGGGGCAGCAGCCGTTACCGCAGGCGACCCCTGTCCCTGTCCTTGACCTTGCCCTTGGCCTTGTGGTTGCGGGGGGACGACGCCCTGCGGCGGAGGTTGTTGGTGATGAGGCGGCGAAATATGGTGTGAAGGAGGAGGAGGGGGAGGGGGATGGTGGTACGGTTGCATTTGATGCTGAGGATGCTGAGGCGGAGGAGGCGCAGGCGCGTACGCATACCCTTGATGCACATACTCCCACGGCGCAACCCCAAACGCGCCCGGGGCAGGCGCAGGCGGGGTGCCCCACTCCGGCGGCGGCGGCTGCACCGGCTGCTGCTGCTGTTGACCCTGCTGCACACCCTGCTGTTGTCCTTGAACCCCCTGCTGAGGCGGCGGCGGCTGTTGCATCACCTGCACCGACGGATGTGGGGGAGGCGGAGGGGCACCATAGGGCCCTGGGGCATACCCATAATGCTGTGGGGGAGGCGGAGGCGGCGCATGCTGGGGGTGCTGCATATGCCCCGGATGCCCCATCGGGGGCGGGGGAGGGGGACCGTACATCCCATGCCTTGCCACGCCCATTCCCATCCCCATGGGCGGCGGAGGCGGGGGCGGGGGGTGCATGGCATACTGCGGCGCATACGCATACGCGCCTCGGGGCGTCGGCGACCCGGTCGGTCCGGGCACGGGCACGGGAGCGGGCGGGCCGCGGTAGACCGCGCTGTAGTCGTACGCGGGCGGTGGGAGGGGTGCGACGGTAGGCGCGAGCGGAGGGGGCGGCGCGGTGCTGGGCGATGACGTCCCGGAATGCGAATGCTGCTGCTGTTGCTGTTGTGGAGGTGCTCCTCCCGGCTGCTGAGGCTGCTGCTGCGATTGCGGTTGTACTTGCCCTTGCGGCGCCGCCGTCGCGTACTGCGCCTGCTGGGAGGGTGGCGGCGGCATTGGCGCGCCCTGCTGCTGCTGCGGTGGTGGTTGAGGAGCATACTGCTGCTGAGGCGGGGGCTGGTCGTAATACCCATACTGATGCATCACCTGTGGTGGAGGTGGCGGCTGCTGATGCTGCGCATACATCCCGCCCACGTTCGCATAATCATACCGCCCTGGGGGCGGCGGTGGAGGCGGCATGTGCTGCTGTGGGTACGCGGCGTAGTGTGGGTGCATCTGCTGTTGAGGCGGCGGTTGTTGTTGTTGGTGCTGCTGCTGCTGCTGCTGTTGCGGTGGTGGGACTTGTTGTTGCTGTTGCTGCTGTTGTTGTTGTTGAGGCGCTTGGGGAGGCGGTGGTTGTTGAACCTGTTGCTGCTGCTGCTGCTGCTGCTGTTGCTGATGATGATGGTAATACGCATCATATTGCTGTTGATGCGTCGGCGGCGGTGGAGGCGGAGGTGCGCCCCATTGCGGATAATGCATGTACCCATGCGGCGGCGGCGGGCCCATAGCCTGAGGAGCCATCGGCTGTTGCTGCTGTTGCGGCGGCGGGACAGTAGCATAGTGTGCTTGCGGCGGAGGAGCTACCTGCTGCTGCTGCTGTTGCTGCTGTTGCGCAGGCAAAGGTGGCTGGGTCGAATCACGATATGGAGGCGGCTGCTGCACCTGCCCCTGTGGTTGCTGCTGCTGCACCTGTCCCTGCTGCTGTACCACCCCAGGCGGCGGAAGCGAGGGCGGCGGCGGGGCCTGCTGTTGCGGATGCGCGCCCGCAGGCTGCACTTCATACGGCACGAACCCCCCACCGCGCCCATCGAATACACTCGGACCAGGCAGCGGCGCCGGGGGCGGGTGCATCTGCACATCCTGTCCCGCACCACCGCTACCCGCCTTCGCTGGGGGAGGGATAGTGGTACCAGTAGCACCGCCGCTCGAAGGCGGCGGGGGAGGCGGAATGGTCGGGTTCGCAGAGGCAACGGGGGGCCACGAGGGCGCTGGGCCGTGCATTGGCTGCTGCTGTCCTTGCTGCTGCTGCTGCTGTTGAGCCGACCCTTGCTGCTGCGGAACAGCCGACAACCCCACACCCCCCGCCCCACTTCCACCCCCCATCTCCACCCCCTCATCCAACCGCGACCGCTTCGAATCCCTCCTCTTACCCGACGGTCTCCGCCCACCACCCACAGCATGTCCCTCATTGGCGTTATTGTTATCCTCGTCCTCGTTATCCGACGCGCCGTCGACGGACATGGCCATGGGGTGCGTGAAGGGCATCGCCGTAGGGCGCTTGCGCACGCGGATGTCCTTGCGGATGCGGATTTTGATGCCTTGGTCGGCGAGTGAGCATGAAAGTGGGGTGGATTCTGGAGGGAAACGTCGTGTTAGAAGATAAAAGTTGGAGGAAAGGGGTTACGAACCTTCCATCCCAGGGAACTTTTTAGCGGTGTACACGTAGAAAGGCGCTGAATATATCGACTTGCAATGGCGCACATTGTTGCTGTGGGAAGAAGAAAAAACATTGAGCATCCTCGTTTTTTCCTTGAGCAAAGAAAAATAAAGGAAATAAAACGAAAGGCAATGATAAAGATAGGAGTCCAGCGCCCAACGACCGCGCAACAAACCGCCATACCCAACCCACCAATCCAGCGCGGACATTGTATCAACCGCGGAAATGACTCTAATACCCATCGACCCACGCATACATTCGCATTTTCCATCCACACCACCATCCGCAAATCACCGTCCACAAACCTCATCGTCTCGCCTCGCCTCGCCTCGCCTCTGGACCTTCGCCACCCACCCACGCGAACACGGAGGAAAAAAGCAAGAACCACCATCCAAAATAGAACCAAAAATCCAATAAGGAATGTCCGACCCCAAAGAAAAAAGACAACAGAAAGTACACTCACGCAACAACCTCGAACAAACTCAACTTCAACCGATAACTCCCCTCCGTGCGCACGCTAAGATCGGGAAAGACGAAAAAGCCCGCGTCTGTTCGTTATTTTGAGGATACCGTCAGTCAAGGAAATCGAAAAAGAAAAGAACACCCCCCCAAAAAGAAGAACCCACCTTCGTTATTATGCTGCGGATCCTTGAGATGGTATAATGACGACACGACAGAACCAGTCGTACACCTCGTGCGACCGTCCTAGAATGAATAAAAAAACAGCGTCAGCTCAACTCCGATGCCCACTTCCAATAACCCTCCAAAACCCTTCCAACGTTCCTTTCCAAGCTTCCCAAACTTCCCGGAAAAAAACCCCCAGCAAGACCAAAAAAAACAAAGGACCAAAAAAAAAAAAGCAAATAAACTCACCTTCAACCAATGCAACTCATTATCATCATCAGGCCTCGCCAAACTCGCAAACATAAAATAATAAGGGTTCTGCAAGAAACTCTGCGCGTAGCTCGCCTCGGGCGCATCGTCCGCCGCTGCGTACCCCGCATTCCCTCCTGCATTCCCATTCCCCCCTCCCCCTCCTCCTCCTACGCCACTGCTTCCTCCTCCTCCTAACTGCTGTCCCTGACCCTGTGTAGAAGCCGAAGAAGAAGACCCGCGCAAGGAGGCAGCGGAAGGCGTTGGCGACCCAGGCGGGGTTGATAGTGAGCTGCGGCGGTGGTTTCTGCTTGTGCTGGGTGTAACAGAGCTGGTGTTGGCGGTTGACGCGGAGGCGGATGTGGATGTGGAGTTTGAGGAGTTCGAGGAGGAATTTGAGGATGAAGAGACGGCGGGGTCGATGACGCGGAGTTGGACTATGGGTGGGGGGTCGATGGGTCGGCGGTCGGCTGTTGGGGGAATGCCAAGGTGGATGTGGATATCGGTATGATGGGGCCGAGGTAGGGATGAGAGGAAGCATTGTGTAGTGCGTAAGACATCAGATATCCAAAGCCAAGTATACCAATCGCGATTTTGATGATACCACGACCCACAAAACCGCCACGAAAACCAAACCGACGGAAGGGGGGGAAAAGAAGGAAAGAAAAAAAGAGAGAACACCGTCAGCGATCTATATCACACACCACACCACCTCGGGGCAAAAACCAGCCCACCAAAAAGAAAAAGAAGAAAACACAACCCACCTTTCCCACCAACACCGCACATCCTCGCCTGCTTCGGCTCCTGACGCACGATGAGCTCGTAGATCCTGCGACGCCCGGGATCGTATGCATTGATCACGGCACATCCGTGGAATTGGGGGATCGTCATCGTATCGATGGGTTAGGGAAAAGGATGAAATACGACGATGGGAAGGATACAGTGACGACGGCGTAGGTTTGGATTGGTTGACGACGATTAGGTGAGATGAGGTGATAGTGCGTCAACGACGGTAATGGCAACGGCGGTGGCGACGGCGACGACGACGACGATGAGAAGGGAGGGATAGGAGAAGAGGATGTCAGCGAACGTGAGTATGTATATCGAGAGCACGGGTAAATATAAGTACGAGAAACAAGAAGACGAGACCACGCCGACAACGAGAGAAAAAACCGCAGACACCCGTCGGGACGACCGGGAACAGAGGACGGTACAGTGGATTACTCCTCCCAGCTCCCACACCAGACGGGGGTGCTGCTATCTATCAAAATCTCCATCATCGAAGAAAGAACCCCCTGCATCGCCTTCTATCCCATCCCCATCCCATCTATGCCCGCCCACCCATCTATCCATCGGCTGCGCCCACAGTGAGGTGCCCACACCACACCACACTACACCGCAGCACGACCACCGTCGACGACGACGGCCATCGGTAGGCACGGAGCGCCGTCCAATCCACACCCAAACGCAATCCCAGTCCCCGTCCCGCACACAGGGTGCCCGACCCAGCCCCAAGGACTCGGAGCTCCCCGAAAAACCAATCCCAAACCAAACAGAAAAGACCAAAAACTCACAACCGGTCCCTATCATACGCATAGTGGCCCATCTCAGTCGCGGGTGGGTGTGAGAGGAGCAGACAACGACCAAGAACCAAGAAATCAAGAAGAAGTGAGGCAAGAGGAGAAGGGGATGTCGATGAAGGGGACAGTTTACAGTTTATGATTACGATAAACAACAGAACGCACGCTTGTATGTATGTATGTGTAGATGTCATGATTACTTAATCCACTTCGAAAGCCTATCGGGCAGCGCCCCACGCCCGGCGGTGCCGTTCTCCTGGGTCGTGCGTTCCCAGCCTGGCTTTTTCTCAAGTCTTGGAAGTGTCATACCCAGGCTTCTCAGCGTATGTAAGTATTCCTGGTCTCTTCGAAAGTACGTACCCAACATGCGTCCGTACACCACTCAGTACTATCTTCCGAGTTCCAAGGTCCGACTCGAGCTCCAACCCACTACCTCCCATCGTCCCCGCCCCCACCGCCAACCCAGCCATTCAAATACAATCCCGAAAAACTCCCACACCCACAAGCCGGGTCCCTTCCCAGCGCCTCATGTCGCGCGCGTCGCCGCCGTCCCGGGTCTCTGGGTCTGCATGTCCGCGTCTGCTGACACGTACAGACCAACGATCATATTATTATTACTTTATTTATCCCGGCTAAATGGGTTGAACGCGCGAGTTCCCGCCGTCGATACCCCGCTCGTGAAAAGCTGGAACGGACCTTCCTGATCTGGGGTGGTGAGGTGGGTTGTTGTCTGTCTGTCTGTCCTGTCTGTCACGGTTTCTGAAGGATACGGCAGTTATGTATTTAGTGAGTGCGAGTGTACCCACCCCACCTCCCTGGACTGCAATATATACAGTTAGGCGATCTCTGAGTTTGGAAGGCATTAATTGCATCACAAAGCCCCACCCAATGGAGTTCTAGCTCTCGCAGATTACCCAGATAGGACTCTATCAACGCGCGACTGAGCATCCCAGCCCATCGTGGTCGAAGACGTCATGCGATAGAGATAGTAAATCAAATTTTAAGCTTAAGCTTTGGTATACATAGGGCGTAGGTGTAATGCGTGTATACCACGCGCCTCCGAAACGAAAGTCTATGCAAGCACTCTGAATCCAAATCCAAATCCACAAACTTCGTCGCACCGGCGGTACTATGACTCGACGAACCAACGTACACCGCCCCTTCTGCAATCCCAGCGCGCACATCCCGAACACCTACCCAAGTCGAGTATGTATTAGACATAACGCATGCCGGGCATTCAAGCTCTCTATCTCCTCAAGTTTCTATCACTGTACATTACATTATCGACACCAGGCTGACCCCCAGGGCGCTTACACTGCAGGGGGTGATCCATGTTTTCTTTGGAAACAATAGTACGTGAACAGAGTTCGCGGCTGTTTCCGCGAGTAACTTGAACGCATACATGTTTCCGGAAATACATACGCATTTCTTTTTGTTAACAGTCACCGTAAACCCTGTTCACAAAACGTTGTTTCTAATGGAAACAGTAATCAACGCCAGCAGTGTTATATAAATCACCATCCACACTGGCACCATACCACACGCACGCATGCACGCAGCGCGTCTCCACGAATCCCATTACAGTTCAATACCCCCAAGCCCAAGCACACACTGCAGTCAAACCGAAACCCAAACTTTAACCGCGCGTCCGCGTCGAACTTGAAGCCCGAGTTCGAGATGTCATTTACTCTACACACATACATGCATACATACGTGCTAGTGATGCCATCGCCGAATCCTGATGAATGGTATTGGTACAGCAGGAGGTGCAATGCACATGGGGCGGAGACCTGGGTAACCACCAGTCGGTCAACCAGGTAGATCTGCCCGTATGTACAGTTTTTTACACCTTAGTTTCACTGCAAATCTTTGATATACATATTTAGATATGTGTTCGCCTTTGGCGGGTACAGCAGACAGGGTCTCGTGTTGTATAGACGTTCAAAGTATCAATCATTTCTCAAGAAGGACGCACCTCACCCTCCTTACATCACGTATGTACATATCCTCAACTGCAAATGATACTTACCAAAAAGAAAAAGACGTACATCTGTATGTAAGTATGTACCGCCCTCCCCACAAGCCATCTGACCACTAAACCGCTGACACCCGCCCAGCTTCGAATTCAAAGTTCGCACTATGGCTATGTATGTATGTATAAACACCAAATATACTTAAGCTTACACGTGGAGAAACGGAACTACGGTAAGTTCTGTAAGTAGATTTGCGGGGTCAAAAAACGCGGCAGGGTGGCTTATTTTTAGATTTCCTGCGGCGGCTATTTATAACTCGAAAAAGGAAAAAGTGGACTCGGATGGTGATGCGATTGCTGTAGAGTGAATATATGTGCTGGAATATTTGACTCGGGTCTGCGTGTACTGTAAGCACATACTTTTATTTGGAATTCGAAACGACGGCGATGAATTCGAAAGTGAGCAAAGCGGGGGGCTTTGTGTCCTTACCGCACACCCACCTTACTAGCAAGTCCTTACAATTATTATTATCCTCGACCATTTTCACCACCTCCAAATTCTCATGAGCTGACATTTCATTTAAACATAGCGGCACTGCGGTGCGATAAATATATATATATAAGTGGACTCATGGTACGATAGAGCGCTCTCACACAACATTCATCCAGCACAATACTCCCCGTTTCCAGAAGAAGACGGCATCCCACAATCTGAAAGACATTACAAAGACCACAAAAAAAGAGATCGTTATCCAACGCGTGTCGCTGAGTCACCAGCCACAGATACCTAAACAGCCGACACCGAAGGAGAAAGGAACAACGTCACTTCGAGATTTATGACTCAAAACCCGGAAATGTTCTAACAATCTGAACTATTATTCGCTTTCATCGACACCCACCCAACACAGCGGAAAGCATCACTTCACCACCCAAAATAAACGAATAAATAAAACACTCAGTATTGTACGTGTTAAGGTCGATGAGTCGAGAACATCAGCAACCCCTTCCAAAGCCCACGCCAGTCTCCCAACCTCACACCTTTTAGAATCACTTTACGAGCGTTCCGCTTCTCGTCAGCCTGCACAAACGCTGTCGCAAATTTTGAGAATCCCTTGCATGTAATGATTATAATCGATGCCCCAGCCAGCTTCGCTATACCATACATACCGCCCATCAATCAGCTTGAAACCCATATGCGAACCAGTCGTTCGGTATTGCACAGACACTCGAGTCTCGACAGCAATACGTGTACGCAAGGAAGGCTTATCAGATACCATACCCCCTTACACTATACTTATTCTTTATTCTTATCCTCTTCTCCCATGCTAGACACGGCATCCCACCGCCCGACGGGGGGCTGCGTATAGCCTCGAGGTTGCCCCGGCGTTCCGTTTCGCTGAGAATGATGTGTGCGCGGTACGCCGTCAGGTTGTGTTTGCCGCCTTCATAGTTGGGCGTCGAATGGTATGTTACACTCCGTAGTGATCGTCATGCTTTTATATGCGGTGCTGTTATCATTAAAAAATTATCACCCGGTCATTATCCTTCTGTATCGACGCCCACAGGAGAGAAAGCGATAAACATTTAAATTCTCATTGACATTTTGAAGATGATTAGCTATGCCTCTTCATTCAGGGTTCTAAATATTCGCCCTTCCGCCGGTACACCAAACCCCCACCCCAGTTTAACCTACATTCCCATCCCACAGACACAACACATCCACGTAAGTAACGGTAATGCCCCATCCAAGGGAAAGACAGAACAAAATGATCGAGGCCTCGAGATCAAACTTCTCACCAAGACAAGAAAAAAATACCCATTATATCCAGCTCCTTCGACATCAGACACCCAGATACCGACGCATGGGACGGCCCAGGATACGGGGCGCACACGAGAAATTTAAGATAACGGAGGTCGATGAGAGCTTGATACCTGAACTTGAACCCGAAGGGGATTGATGTTGGGTCAAAATATCCAAAGTCTCGGTGCATTGCTTCTCACCAGAGGCTGCGGATACGTCGTTGCTCAAGGTCGCCGGTCAGATAGAACTTGGAATAGGCCTGGATTAGGATGTCGACTGCCTCTGGGGGAGAGAAAAATTGGACACCAGGGATTCAGGTGTAAGTGTGTAACATGTGTTCATCATTTATGCACGCACAGACAAACGCCCGGAGGTTTGGCTCTGACGACAAAATTCTTTATATCATGACATTAATATCTATTACCGATAGAAACCATGAGTGTCGTAAAAGGCTGAGACTATAGAATAAAGAGGGTAAGTAGGTATAATACAAATCGATTACTTGTCCGAGGTACGGGCAGCAGTCAGCAGCAATAAAAAATGAACAATCACGACTGTATCCTGTCAAGCGTAGGCACACCCGCATCCGAATTCTTCCTCTGATCCTTCTCGTTCTCATCCTCGGTCTCAAGATCCGACGCGCCCGATTCATGATGATGCGTCTTTCCAATACCAACCGTGCCAATCGCCTTAGGGTTGATGGCGAAGGCGCCCTTAGGCACGAATGTCGCGCAGAAGATTATCAAAGAGGCGATAGAGAATTGAACTCTGCATGAAATTGAATTCGGTGAGTATTAACGTGAAGGGAGAATAATAAGGTGCGTACCCTCCAACAGTCTTGAGCGCCCAGAGGATGTTGCCGTGCTTGGTGAAGTCCGTGTCAAAGACAGATCCGAGCACCGAGCTCAAAATTGCGTTTGCAACGATGTAGCTCGAATACAGGAAAGCCATGACAGCGCCAAGGGCGGAAACATTGGCATGAGCTGGAGATAATGAAGATGGTCAGAGGAGCAAATAACAAACACGATACTTCATTGCGCACTGAATTGGGATTCAGACAAAGCGGACTGGATGTAAGCGGCAAGGGAGACATCACCAGCCGCCCAGCCCTGAGTGTAAGAAGAGGTGAGCAAAATCCATTAAACAAACAGTACAGCGATGGTACGCACGAACGAAATGGGAATGAAGCAGCCGGCGAGCTTCCATGCCCAGGAAACATCGTTGGTCGCTTGGGTAGCGAAGGCAGGCAGGACCCAGACGAGGTTCAACTTTATTACGGATAATCAGTTTCGAGATCGTTTCGCAACACGAAAAGTAAACGTACCATGAGAGCATCGAGACGCAACCAGGGGAGCTAGTACGCAAGATTAGGGAACAGTTCTGTCACTTCAAATAAACACCAACTCACTGGAGTGGTGACGGCATCCGATAAGACGAGCACAGCGGCAGCGCCCAAGAGCTATAGAGACTCGTTAAGAATGGAAACGATTATGGGAAACAAAACGCGCACCTCTCCGAAGTTCGAACCTCCAACGATGATCTGACTCCACGCCGAGATACCGAGAACACGCTTGGCAAAAGCGGGGGCGAGAGAGTTTTCCAAGAATCTGTGCATATACAAAGCGAGAGCACTGTCCAGAAGTCAACGCACGGATTTATCGTTCATTCAAACCAATCAGGACGTACTACGCAGGGAAGAGCCCTTGGTCACATTCGAATAAGTCGTTAAGCAAAATATAACGCAAAGAGTTTCACTCACAAATAAACCGCCTGTTCGTGAAAACCAATTTCGAGCCAACATAGATTGACTCAAAGAAACTTAGAGCGCCATGCCAAATTTGCACGAAATAATTGTCCGAAGACCTCTTGACTAAATCGACATCGCCCAATCCTTGTTGTGCCAGTTCCTCTTTGATATGCGCGGCAGACTTGAAGCTCAAGGTGCTGATGAAAAGCCAGCAAGCACCAGCGAAGGCGAAGAATACTGTAGGTTGACGAATGAGTTAAGAGCCGGTGGGGATAGAGAAGGCGTACTGGGAGTGAGGAAGAAGCTGTAATTGTTTCCGAATCTGCTAATAGCAGAAGAAGAGGCGAAGGCGCCTGCTGTGCCCGCGACTTCGTAGAAAATATGCTAAATGATGATTAGAAAACTACCATATTACGATAAAGGTAAAACTTACGACTGTCGCATCCATGCGACGCAGTTTGCTAACGTTTCCACCAACGATATCCGCAGGACTTTCAAGGTGTCAATTTAATGTTCGGGGAATCGGGCAAGATGCTCACATAACACGACGAATGAGTTCCACCATACCATATGAGATGCCGGAAAGAGTCCAGGTGACGAATATCTACAGTCTGCAGTCAAGATCACAGGTTCCACGATGAACAATCGAATCATACCAAGTTTGGATTCCAGCTGCCGTATGAGGGCGTCTTCGCTCCAGGTTTCTTGAACTCGCCACCTGGAGAGTGATTTGAGGGATCAGTATGGAAGTAAGAACAATAACTACGTACCTGTGGCAGCATCCACGATAAGAAGGATGACCGTCATGAGACCGAACAAGAAAATGGCGCTGGAGAGGACACTGCGAGTGGGGAATCTCCTTATGAGAGGTGCAATCAAGATGGCACCCACACACTGGGCAGCTTGATTGACGCCCGATGCAGCGCCCACTTTGCAGAACGTAAGTATTTATGATCTGAGATGATTGAAGGCGGAGATCGTACATTTGGAGAAGGTGTGGGCGGCTTTGAAACGATCCGTGGCGAGAGTGGTGATCGAGCCATTGAAGAATTCAAGGCCCAGCTTGTAGAGCATGATACCGCCAATATAAAAGGCGCTGAATGAGAGTTAGGGCGTTTCAAAGGAAAGACAATAGAATGGACGTACATATTACGCTTCTCAGCGGCAGTGAACGCTACGATATCGAATTAATTATGCAGGGACTGATATGAAGAGAAGTAAACGTACACATCCATATTTCGCTGATTCGACCCATTCTGAATCTCTTGTACCTTCGACAGAGGGGCGGCGAGCAGCAGATAGATAGATGCTCTACCAACCCAAAAGAGAGCCTCTTTTCTAGATATGACGAAGAGCACGTTCGTAAGGCCTCCATGCAGTTGCTCGTAGCTGTCATCTTCCGCCAAGATTCTGAGGCCTTAAAGGGCTCTTGGCCGTGCAAACGGAAATGGACACAAGAGCAAAAACAGTGACTTGTAGCTCGAGGCTCTACTAGTTCTCGAACGTTCGACAGAGGCGCTTACTTCGTTTTCGTTCCGTAGATTCTGCAGCTTCAAGGAGAGATCCAGGAGAAACGAGGGTTGGAAATTGAAGGTCGAGCGAGAAGCCAGTTCCTGGGTAACGGTATCGTGTGAGCAGTAATGTTCTCGGATTCTCCGTGAGTAAGTCAGATAGGCACCTTTTGACCAGAACTAAATGAAAAGAAGCTCTAATCCGCGCCGTGTGTCTGTCGTCCATGGTCGGAACTATGGATGGTTGAAAGCAAGTGGAGTGGTACCAAGCAGCTTGGCTCAAGCCAAGAGCCTTTGCACCTAGAGTTTATATATCACAGACATCCGGATACAGCAACAAATAATTGAATATGTTCAAAGCACGTTCGCCTGCCAGAAAGTCAGAGATATTGGTACCTATGGGTAAACAAGGAACGTCAAGGAACGTACCTGCGTAATGTCGCAAATGCTGATAAGCCTCCTATATCTTCAACGTGTCCCATAATGACGTAGGATTCCCAAATCCAACACCCGAGTAGGCTTTTTTCGCACGTAGAGTAGCTTTGTGATCCAGACCTGTTGACCTGGCTAAACGCAAGACGCGACGGAGACAATACATAGGAGGGGGTGGCGAGGTGTGTGACATGTCAAACAGGAATCATCCCGTTGACATGTTCTCAGTCAAAGGATGACTAACAATTGCATTAATACAGGGACTGGAAGTTACGGATTGAACAGATTTCAAGAAGAAGTGCAGAACAAAATGGACAACTCAGGATTGGTCGGGAGAAGTGCAAGGAGAATTCGGGCGCCGACTCAAACTGTTCAAAGCAAGCATTCCGATTGAAATTCGCGTTGAAACTACTTCCTCTAGACCACCACCACTGCTTTCCAGTCTCAACCGCTGGAAATTCTTCTTTATTCATTACCTTGCTTGCAAGGTGTCTTGCCAAACCCAAACCTCCGCGGGTGAGCCCCCGGACATTGCCGTCCTGCACACTTGAGTCTTATTTACTCGGACTCTTAACTCGAAGTCTTCAAGACGCCTACGTACCGACCCGATTAACGTCCAAGCAAGGTTTTCACCATCAAAGACGACGCTTCCCTAGTCGAACCTGCGCTCAGAAAACTTCCTGCTGGTCTATACGCGAGCAACAATATGGTGCAGACAGAATAGGCAGATGTCTCCCATGAAGGTGCGTTTATTTTTATTTCTGAACTAAATAAAAGCTTACGACCGTCTTCAATGTCAGCAGGGTAACGCTTCTGCAACAATTGCTCGTCAAAGAACGTCGGGTGGAGTGACTTGGACCATGTGCATTCATGCGGGAGAAGCATGTATCGCACCGTAAACCCCGCGTTTGCTGATACTTAATTCGCTTGAAGGTTGGGATCAGAAAGGCTACTTCGTCCCCGAGAACCACCTTCGAACTGGAGAGAGGCTTCCGAGACGATGATATCTTTTCTGGCGCTCATCCTCGTATCAGGTGTTTCTGCACAAACATGGTGAGCATATTCTGTATACCATCTTACAAAATCACTCAACAGTTGTTCCTAGGTGTGGGAAGCATTATCTGCCTTCCCTACCACCTACACCACCAGGTGGCGAATTTCCCATCCCTGCAACCTCGACGAATCCCCTGCTCGCTCTTCGTTGTTCACCCGCTATACGACCCTACCTAGCTGAAGATGCAAAGACTGCAGGCAACTCGAACGACATCGCCATCCTCGTTGACACCCCAGTCACCTTTTCCCAAATCGCTAATGCCGCCCCGATAAACCTTCATCCATCGCTGGATTCTCTCACCGTCACCGTCACCGCGAACGGCAAGAAGCTCGCCAGCGGATCCGTCCCCCTCAATGCGACAAAACACGCCCTTCAGTTCTCCCTTTCCTCTCTCACTCCAAGAAGTGAGGCGTACGAGCTGTCCTGCATTGCCACTTTTGGCACACAGAAGTTCGTTGCGTCCGGATCTTTGAGTTTTCTCCCCGATCCGCCTTCGAGTATTGGATCTGTGACGAAAATGGATTTGCGGACCGGAGGACTTTTAGCAAAGCCGGCAAATGGGAAAGGCGGCCCATTCGCTCCTGTGTTCCCTATTGGGTTCTATACTGGGTTCGGAAATTATCTGGTCGATGATTCCACCATTCCTGCTACGCTGGCCTCTCAAGGGTACGTTCAAGCACACTTTTGCTTTGCGAGCTAATACTGAATCATTGACGTTAGATTCACAATTGTAAATGTTTCGGATTGCTTTGCCACTGATGCAATTTCTCATCATCGATTCATAGATCCACCCAATTCCGTCATTCGACAATCTCACTGCGCTCGATATCGTCCTCGACAAAATGCAGGAGGCAGGGCTCTATCTTGTTTACGACATGAGAAAGTCGGTTGAACATTTTTAGTCTTCCGAAAATCTCACACTCATCCATTCATTCACAGTACGTACATGAATTCGACGGCAGTCACAGAAGAAGTCAACCGAATCAAGTCTCGTCCCAACCTGCTGACCTGGTACACCGGCGACGAACCCGACGGGACGTCCGATCCACTTAATGCAACGTTGATAGCCTCAAACCTCATCCAATCGCTAGACGGAGGCGATGGAAAAGGTGGCGCCGGATACCACCCTGTTTCTCTTGTTCTCAACTGCGAGAACTACTTCTTTACGTATGTCGTCGGTACTATTGGCTGTCACGTTCTCACCTGATTTTTTTTACAGCGAATACACAAGCGGCGCAGACATCGTTATGCAAGATACCTACATGATTGGCAACAATGTGACGTTCTCTTCCCAATGGGGGACGGTGTGCACGGAAGACTATGGCGACTGCGGGTACGCGCTTCGTTGGGTGCTGAGCAGTGGCAGTCACTCAACCAGTCTTACACAGGTGCGATAACTGCAAAGGGAGCTTCGAAGACATATCAACGCGTATGGACGAATTCAAAGAGCGCATCTTCATTAACGGCTGGGAGCGCACAAAGGCAGTCTGGACCGTGCCCCAAGGGTTCGGAAATGATACGTACGTTATCCCATCCATTCATTCAACCACTTATCGCGTAACCTCACGCTGATTTGGGATCTGCAGGTACTGGAAGGTCAGCCCCGTGCTCAACTCCTGCAACAGCGGCGTTTTCTGACAGAACTGATGATTGTGTCTAATTTTATGTATTTTTAGAGATTCCCCACAGGCCCAGAGTTTGTCGTGGAGAGTATTGTAGGCATAAACCACGGCGGTCTAGGTACGCTCATTCAATGCGCGTCCAAAGTCCAACGTGCATCCGTTAACGACTCGTTCCAGGTGTAATGTCTTGGGATGACCCCACTTCCACCGACATCAAAGCCTCAGCCTCGCTCTTGGCTCTGGCCATGCCCAAGATGACCCCGTTCATCCTCAGTCCTTCAGCCACATTCCGACAGGTCACGATTAATCGCGTTGATATCGGTCTGTGGAAAGTTGGAGGACAGACGCTCGTACTTGCGAGTAATATGAATTATTTCAATGTGTCGATTGGTTTCCGCGACCTTGGTCTCCCGTCGCCGCAACTTTCTGTGAACCAGGTCTTTAATTCCGGTGCTCTCGTAGATCCGTCTCGTCAGCATTTGGTGTTTGGATCTGTGGGGAGTGGAGGATTTATTGTTCATACTCCTTGATAGTACGGATGTACTTTTGTTGCGTTGACAGTTTTTACTTTTTAATCTCAGCGATTGACACTAAGTTGGGCGAAGGCCTTACTTACACTTCTTTCAACCAATCGTTCTGCCGATGGGTTCCACATATTCCAAGCTTCGGCGGCATGTTATTCATTCCGTTCGAACTGACTAGATATGATGCGAATCGTTTCTGTAGAAGATCCTATCTATCTATCCACGAATCTCTTGAAATTTCTCGATTTCCACGGAGCGCGGCACGGAATCTATCTCCCGCAGAACGCAAGTGCCTCCGCAGTATATTTCCGTACTCTTCGCAATAGTCATGGGGTGAAAATCCAGATCCAGGTCGCCCACAATGCTTAGAATTGTTCTGTTTATCTAATCGCAAAAGAAATACTACTCAAGCGATTTTCAGCCTAAGGGTTGATATTCTTTCACCCTTTTCCATTTGTTCATTGTGGTGTACAAATACTGTTTGTCGATCTATAATGTCCTCGAGATGACACTGATCCATCATGGAGTGTGATCAATCTTATCTAGGACCCATTAGGAACACATTTGTCTCCGCTTGATCGCGGCGGGGGTTTGACCGGGACTCACACGAGCCTGTACCCTGATGATAGGGACAAATACGCATTGTCCTCGTTCGTTTACGCCTTCCACCTCTTTTTCCCTCTTACGACCCCCTCCTCCCTCCCTCAGCTCTAGGCTGTACCTGGAAGGATCATGAATACAACAGCAACGACGGCGACGACGGCGGGTGCGATGCCGACTAATCTGGATACGAGTTTGGGAGTCGCATTCTTCGGGTTTTCGGCAGGCGCCATGTGCGTAACCTCTTTTTTTCTTCTGTGTTGCAAGAGAGTGTTAACGATCCCCAGCCTCTTTGGAATCACTGTGCGGCAGGCATATCAGTATTATACGACTAGCACGAATGATAAACTGCTCAGGAAGTTGATAGTGCGTTGTTCTATTCGTGCCGTTCTATTGTGGGTCTGAATTATCTGTGGCGGCAGGTTGGGGCCGTATGGTAAGAAACAACTGGCAACACAGCGTTGAGCTTTCCTCATTGCTCTGTTGCATAGTCTACTCGACGGCATGCATCTCGCCTTCTCGATGTACCTGGTGTACTCTCTCATTCTCGATCTTTTGGGCTATACAACGGGCCCGCATGTACTATGGTATGATTCGTAATCTCTTCATATCTGTTCAGGCTTATACCCGTGGTCCATAGGAGTCTCAAGGTGTATCTATATCCTATAAATACTTGTCGCTGCAAATGCTAACGTGTTGGGTGGATGTCTAGGCGCTGGGATCGACGCAGGTGAGCATGTTTTTCGAGGCTACAGGAAATTATTCTCATCCATCATTCCGCCCGTCAGGTTATTCTGATCATCCTTGTCCAAGGGTAAGCCATTGTTCCTACACCCATGAAGTCTGTTTCGATCCGACCTGCATCCTAGCTTCTATCTATTACAAATTTGGAGACGTACGTCTACATTGCTGGTGTCTTGTAGTCCGGCTAATTCTGGTCGATGCAGTCTCGGGAAATCTATTATTAGCGAAAAAGTTCGCAGTTGCTGTGCAGGTGCGTCGAACGCCCGGCTTACCATGTCTGCTTTCCTTACACCTGGTATCGTCAGATTTTTGTAATTATAATCGCCATTCTTGCTGTCGGTAAGCCAAGCAGCCGACTTTACAAATTCGCATTTGATCTGACTTCATTTACCTAGCTGTTGGCGCTGGTGAGTCTGCTTACCTTTTTTTATGCCAATGTCGGCGTATTGATCCTTCCCAGTCTTCCTCAGTCAGCTGTATGGAATCGCTTCTATGTAATATAATCGGATGCTTACGCGCGACAACACCAGGCAAAAAATAAATGTAATCTACGGCTTTGATACTAGCTTTGAGGTGTGTTTCTTCGTCGCGCCATAATTGACTTATTAAGCTAATGTGCTCGATTTCTAGTATATCGTATACATGGGCTTCGGCGCTACAGCTATTATAGATTGCGCAACTGCTGCAGCTATGTGTTTGCTTCTACACAAAAGTAGCGCTGGAACTATTAAGTAAGCATCTCCGTACTTCGTGTTCGGTCTGACATTTTCATCAACATTTACACAGGAGCGAGACGGTGCTTGAAACGCTCATACAATATTTCATTGGATCAGGGTTATTGACAAGGTCCGTTGTTAGCTATGATACCCGATGTCCAAGGCTCATTCGTTTCCCGTCTAGTTTCGCCGCAATACTATGTATTGTCCTGGTATGTCCTATTTTTCTGTTCTAAATGCTTTCGTTCAATATTGGCTGTAGTACGTCGCCCAACCGGATACACTGCTCTACTTGGGCATGGAATTCTCCGTTACCCGCCGTCAGTAACACAATGCTCTTTTTGCTTCACCACCACTGACTTAACGACCCGCAGTCTACGCAAACTCCCTACTCGCCATGTACGTTTAACATCTTCTCCATCTCAAATTAACGACGCATCTAATTCATACAATCTCCAGCTCCAACGGACGAGGCCGCCTGCGCGAACGTCTAGACGAAACAATCGAGCTACGACTCCCTTCTGGAATGTTCTTTGGCGAGCCAGATAGCGCATCTCTCATAGGAAGACAATTCAAAGACCCGTTCTCGCGCCATTCAGAGCCGAAATACGCCGAACTTGCTGGCTCAAGCCCTTCCTCTCCTAACGCGAGAGGGAAGTATTTGGGAGTTGCGGTTGTTGATCCGTTTTCGCCGAATAGTGAAACGAAATATTCCCCGGTCGAGTGTGGGGCGCATGGTAAGCTGCATGTTTCTTGTTCCTCTTGGTGATTTTGAATGAGGTTGCTGATTCTCTTCCTTGTGTAGAAGATAAAAATCTGAGCCGTTCGTCATCAAGAAGTTATACTGTATAGCCATGTATAAACATAAACTCGGATATTGTATACGCTTCTGTGGTATTGAGCATTATGGTATTGGATGTTGTATGTAATTACTTACTTTCAGGATATCAATTGAGGGCCCTTTACATCCAGCTAGTGATACTTTCTCTACTTTTCAAAACGCAGTAGAAGACGACACCAACAGGCCGACAGAAATTGTAGCAAGAGAATAGGTATAGTACAGCGTTCAAAACTACAAACACTTTTTTAGAGGTAAAACCTTATTACAAGATCATGTTTAGAGCTTCTTTCCGTTCTTCGCAGCGTTGCGCCTCCTTCGCATTGCTCTTTGAGTCATGAGCTTCCCAATGTCCTTCCTGGACAGTGCATGCATGCATCGTCTAGTCCAGGATTTGCATAACATGCATGAACCCCCATCCACGGGCTTCTCACATGGAACGTTCTTCTCTGTGCAGAGTTCGCAAGGTTGAGGGTAAAATTGCGTGCTGCCGACGTAGTGACGTCCTTTTCTTTGTCGGTAAACTTTTGGGCGATAGGTTTCGTCGTCATTTGGTTCAGAGTCGATTGTGTGCTCAGTTTCCTCGCATTTGACCTGAATTTTCCCCTTTTGTTGCATAAAACTGTTCTTTTTATCATTAGACGCCTTCCCGGTTTTAGCTTGTGCTTCGATCATTTGTTCATCATCATCATCATCGTCGTCATCCGAATCCTCCTCGACTGCGATGTGCGACCTCTTTTTCTGCCTGTCCGAATGGTTGACTCTGCCTGATTTCTTCGACACAACCGTGACTGCTTTTGCATTGGCGTTAAGTTGGGGATGAATGGGAACATCCTCGTCCTGATCATCGTCGCTGTCAGATATGATTATCGGATTTCTACTATTCCCAGAAGGAGCTGGAGTGATGGGAGGAGGTATGGTGCAACTACCAGAACCATTCGACGTCGCATTCCGAGGAGGGGGCTTCTTCGTCGACTGTTGCGTGCTCCGGCGCACGGGTAGATCTTGCTGAGGCTTTCCCGAGGTGAAGGTCTTACTGGAGTTGGATGACCTTACTAGCGGAGTAGGTGAAAGATCGGAAAGTGGAGATGACGGCCTTATGAGAGTTCTCGATGCCGACGCATTGGACGTCGAGAGCGCAGAGATTGTTGCCGCAGCGTTGGCAGCGGCAGCAGAGGCGATGGCGGCAGCAGTAGCTGCTGCTGCTCTGTCATATTTCTTCTTCAGATCCAATATATTCTTGTAAAGTGTTTTCTCGTTAATTTGACCCAAATCGAGCATGTCGATTTCTTTCATGACGTCTTGGAAGAATCCGGAGTCGTTCCTCCATAGGATCAGGGAGTCGGAGTCCAGCTTTGCCACCTTCTCGAAGAGCTTACACTGATAACAAAAGATAAAATTTCTGAGACATTAAATATATGGTTTTCCATACCTGTCGGTCTACTAAATCATGGTGAATCTTTTTTATCAGGCGACCAGCATGCGCCTGGAGAATCATATGATCTATCTTGAGAAGTTCGGTACGGACAGAAGGGTAGGAAGACATAATGTTTGTAGTAAAGATTCTTGAGATACTACAAGGAGTGAGCGAGAGTATTATCTACCGACGTTGGTAGTTTCAGTTGACATTGGAAAAAGAGGAAGACAAATTCATGCTCTCATCAATTCAACAAGACTGCGTGGGAAGCTCGGGGTGATGCAGGCGTCCGGTTTCAAAATCTGGGCCTCTTGACTCCTCTCCTTCACCTGCTCTCCGCCAGCTGCCCTTGGTCCTCTGCAGTTGACAAGACGTCGTGGCTCGCTTGAAACTGCGTGTAATCTTTGCTTAGCGATCAGGTCCGGTCTGTTTGGGCGCTTGATATTCGATTTCTCTTTTCTTGTCCTTCCAGGGCGAGTGTACTTCCTCATGAGCGCTAGAAAGGTGGACGACGGCGAAGACTCAAGGCGAAAAAGTGTCGGTGGTAAAACGGTCAGTTGTTTTGCGCAGCACATTGACGTGGCAGTCTACTACAACTTGCTTTGATCAGGACAACGATGCAGATCCAGGGTCCAGCTGGAACCCAATGAGCCCTACAAGTATGCTCCTACCAAGGATAATGACCCATGGGCTACTCTTCTGGCGCCTGAACTAGAAGATGATACAGAGCGTTGCAAGGCATGGAAAGACGAGGCCCAGAATTTGCTGATCTTCGCGAGTCATTCTTTTTTTTATTACCACTCTCCTGCTGAACATATGCGAAGGCTGGTCTCTTCTCCACTGTCGTCACCGCATTTTTCATCGAATCGTACAAATCACTCCAACCTGGCCCAAACGAAGCTGTCGTCGGCCTGCCATTTTACATAGCGAGTGGCTTGAACAACTCTACGCCACTTCCTTCAGGACTCGCCCCAACACCGTTCCAACAAACATCGCCTGCAGTTAGGATCAATATATTTTGGCTCATCAGCCTTATCCTCAGCCTAACAACTGCCTTAATCGGAACTATCGCCCTGCAGTGGTTGCGCGAACATCAAAATTACGTCGGTTATTCTAGCAAGGAGAAAGCTGCAATATTACACATGCGAAAGCAAGCCGCAGACATAGGGCTTTTACCTGAGATCTTTACCATTCTCCCCCTCCTTTTGCAGGTGGCCTTGTGTTGTTTTTTTTCGGGTTGATTGGCTTCGTGTTGCCTCTTGGACCAAAGCTAACCTTCGCCGTTTCTGTCATCATCGGAATAACCTTGCTTTTTCTCGCCGTTACTACTTTACTCCCGTCTCTGCAAGGTCTGTCCTTCTATTGTGGACTATATCCTTCCCTTCCAACCCCATGCCCTTATAAATCACCCCAATCACTTGCGTTCTACACGATGTACGCTTTAACCATTCGTGTAATATCCTATGTATTTCGTCCAACAAGTCTCGACTACGACACGACTTCTCCAAACCTGACTGACAAGAATTGGATAATCAGAAACCTATCGTTATTCATTCCACAATACCTAGCTCAGCCCGTCTACAATGTATGGTGCCGAAAGAACTGGCTGACCGCTGACCGGGAATGGCTCAATCTTCGGGATGTGTGTCATCAGCGAATCTTAGACGACGATCCGGATCTATACCAACACAGAGTCAGATGGAGTCATAGATTTCCCCTGAGCTACGTAACGCTATGTCTATTCGACACTATCACCAAAGCATCTACTCTCCAACATTCTGATTCTGTTCGTACAGCAGCAGTACTATGTTTCGAAGAAGTTGCCAAATCTGTTTGGGAGGATCCTGGATCGTACTTCACCAACTTCGATTGAAGTGACCGCCGTGACAACTATTTCCAGCGTTTATACCGCGAATCACTATCAGGCTGCGCCATGTCTACTTTTCTGATGCATGGCGGGGCCTACAAGTATGACCGATTTGCGGTATACAGCTCTCGGTATGGGGACTACATCAAGCCTCAGACAACAATCAGTCTTTTTCTCGATGTCCACACAATAGCTTTCCTTTGCCTGCTTCTAACCCATCACAGATCACCAAATCTTGCGAAGTATCAAATGAAATTATGGTTGCGAGTGCTAAAAACTTGCGCTCATATACCCCGGCCGTTGGCGTTGATCGCTGCTGATGAATCCTCGGGGTTAGTCTCTCTCCCTATCCCTACCATCCTCAAATTGGATGTCATTTCTCTGATGCTTCGGGATAGTCAACCTGGTCAGTTACACATTGAATCTCTACTGTTTATATTTACAAATGGTGATGATATACTGCAAAGATTTTCCGATATTGCTGACATGTTTATGCTGCTCGTAAAGTTGGCTGCGCCAAACAATTCCAGCGAATCGGGCGACGCAATTGACGTTTTATTTACACATCCCTCGTTGGCGGAGCTGTTCGAGCAGATGGGTTCTTGGACGGATGACTATTTGCGATTCAGCCAAGCGATGGATACCCTCAGCGAGCAGAAATCACTTCGCCGCATTGACGCAAAATTTATAAACCTCTTTGACTTCATCCGTGATATTCTACGACAAAATCTGACCACCTCCGGAAATCTACAGAACCTTGATTTCTTTTTCTACCTCTTCTCGATCTTTGTGTGGTATCTTTTGCGCTGGTCGCCGGCGCAGGACGTTCTTGGTGATGGTAGCAGCATCCTTGGACAAGCGCTGAGATCGTTGCTCGGTGCTCTTTACACGAGCTGGTCTTCTGGCGGGAAGGACGAGGCTTTTGAGAGCCGATTCAAAGGCTCGGACCCAGATGACCATAGGTTCTCTGAAGAATGGTGGAATGGCATTTTCCGACATGCTAATACCGCATCTCCATTATTAGGACTTCCGTGAGTGAGCTTACAGTGAACAAGAACTATGTTGAATATTGGCTTTGCAGCGTAACGCCGAAGGAGAAAACAGCTCCTGGAGCCGGAGATGAGGATAGGACAGGTACAGAACATTACCTTACGATTAATGTTGGGGGACCATATGATGCATGACTAGTCAGGCTGCAGACTGCGCAATCGCAACAGATGCATGTTTGAAGTCGTCGATACGAAAGCCCATGTCTAAATCTTCCGAATTTTTGAATTGTAATATTTTTGCGATGGCAGACTAGGTATTCAGTCGACACATCTAGTAGCAAAACTATCAACCAGGCTAGAGTAATAAGGCTTTCTGAGAAAGACGGTACATGGAGATGGTACAACTTTCAGATGCACGGGTTTACGATTGCAGATTCTTTTCCAATCAAGCCTTTTTTCCTTTCTTCATAGCATCCCCATTCCGCTTCACTGCTCGTTGGTGCATTAGTTTGCTACGTTCTGCCGGGGACAATGCATATATGCATCGCTTCGTTCGGAGCTTGCATAGCATGCAGGACCCTCCAACCTCTGCGGGCTTCTCGCATGGTGCGTTTCTCGACGCACAGAATTCGCAAGGCTGAGGATAATACTGGTTGCTACCGACATAGTGACGCTTCTTTGTCCGGTACATGTTCGATTCCGAGTCGGCCCCATCCTCCGCCTCGGTATAATTTCTTCGCGTTTTCGGTCGCGTGGTGTATGATTTCTTTTTAGGCAGCGCTTTTTCCTTCTTTGGCATTGCGGCCGCCTCTTCGTCGTCGTCGTCTTCGTCGCCTTCGACTGCCCTGTGTGGCCTCTTTTTCTGCGTTTTGTTGGTGCTGGTTTTCGTCGGCTGACGGTAAATAGTGAGATGATCGTCGTCGCTGCTGTTATCGGATATCACTATAGGGCTTTCTCTAAATCGCGAAGGATGTAGGGGAGGGTGAGATGGAAGGTTTTGCGCGAGGCGTTTCTTCGAGGAAGCTACGCTTTTTCGTTCCGTGCGTCGGAGCGCAGGCAGACCTCTCTGAAAATTATGAGAAGTGTTTCCGACTGTAGATGGTCCGGTAGATGGGGTAAGCGAAGAGGACTCGGATAATGATTCTGGAGGAGACGACGATGCGCCGCTGGAGATAGCGTCAGAGATCGCCTGCGCAGCTTTCGTAGCGGCCGTAGAGACGATAGCGGCGGCAATTGCCGCCGCTGCTTTCTTGGATATCTTCCTAAGCTCCGATATACGTTTGTATAGTGTGTTTTCGGTAATTTGGTCCAAGTCAAACAGATCGATTTCTTTCATAACGTCTTGAAAGAATCCGGACTCGTTCCTCCAAAGCATCATCGAATCCGCATCAAGCTTCGCCACCTTCTCGAAGAGTTTGCACTGACCACAAGATGTACATCAGCTCATCGTACAGTAGTAGATGCATTGTCGATCATACCTGGCGCTCTACCAAATCGTGGTGGATCTTTTTAATTAAACGAGCAGCGCTCGCCTGCAATATCATCTGATCTATCTTGAGGAGTTCGAGGTGAATGGCATGATAGGAAGACATGAGTAGAACGCTGCTGTTTTTTGAGAGAAAAAGTCAAGATATGATTCAGGAAGAGCGGGAAAGTTATTTGATGACTATACCTTTCGTGGTGACTTTCAAGAAGATAAGGACGATGAGCTCACGTTCTCATCGATATTACGAACGCAAGCTTCAAGCGAACTCCGTGAGAAACCGCGTGTCGTGGAGGACCGGCTCCCGTTTCTTGTTCTTTTCGTCACTGTCATCGACTTTGCGTTCACATAGAGCTCTCTCTTGTCCGGCCTCTTACTTCGTTCGTGAACATTCTCTATATGCACTCTACGATTGGATCTCGTTACATATTTCCGGCCTTTCTTCAGTTCCGACTTTTTTCTATGCGCGCAGACAATAATAAGAAGCAATAAAGAGAGAGGAAGGTTCTCATCCGGTTTCGTCAATGGCCTGAGGGTTCTAGCGGTATGGTCTATCAGCTTCGCTCACCATTTGGACAATTCACAACTCTCCACAAAAGTGGGCTTAGGCCGTCTCTTGTTCCTGAAATTTTAGTTGCCTAGGTCTTATGGATTCATTGTGGCTGTCAACGGCCATGTTAAGATAGTCAGGTCCGTCATCTATAAATGTATACAGATTAGAACTCGACTTTGACTAAGCCCAGACTCGTATCTCACGCCGATGTAGATATAAATCCTCTCAGTATGTCAGAGGATTGGACTCAAACCCATTCCCGAAGATGAACATAAACCAGTCGAGCGTTAGTCAACCTAGTTTCGAAAATCTGGTAAGCAGTGATGAACTCTACAGATGCGTTGGGACGTTTAATTTTAAATGTGAGCAGGATAAGAAGATGAAAACGAAGGCTGCGAACTTGGAAGACCCATACAAGTATTCTCCGAAGCAAGAGGGAGATCCCTGGGAAGTTCTTCTCAAGCCAGAAATCGAAGCAGACCAAGTACGGTGTGACTCTTGGAAAGAGGAGGTCCAAAACCTATTGATCTTCGTCAGTAATCCTATTCTTTTCATGTTGTACTCATGTAATTTATGTTGTACAGGCTGGTTTATTTTCCTCCGTAGTGACATCTTTCGTCATCAACTCGTATCAGACTCTGCAACAAGGTCCAAATGACGTTATAATCGGCCTACTATTTCATATCGCCAGCGGTCTCGATACAAGCTCCCCCTTTCCACCATCTGTCGATCCTACACAAATCCTCTCACCATTTTCACCGACGGTTTCATCCGTCAGAATCAACGCGCTATGGTTTATCAGTCTCATACTCAGTCTGACAACAGTCCTAATCGGAACGATCGCCCTCCAGTGGCTTCGCGAACACCAATACTATCCAGGATGTTCTGCCAAGGAAAAGCTGACTATACTTCATATGCGAACGGAAGCCTTGGAGGCGTGGCACGTACCACAGATATTTTCTGCGCTTCCTTTAATGTTACAGGCCGCCCTCATTTTGTTCCTCGCAGGTTTAATCGATTTCGCTACATTCCTTGGGACGAAACTTATGATCGTTATCTCCGTATTTGTTGGAATCACACTCTTTTTTCTTGCGACCACCACCGTTTGTCCAGCGGTCCAAGGGCTCACCTTTTTCTTCCGCCGCTTTCAAAACAACATTCCAACCCCGTGTCCGTTTAAATCTCCTCAATCAGATGCATTTCGTGCGCTGGTTGAATTGTTGTCTCGTGTGTTTTTCTTCCTGTTTCCTTGTTGCACCGTACGGCACATAGACACGTATTTCGCCATCAATCCCCTGCCAAATGCACAGCGCCACTTGGCTCCCTACATATACAATCTTTTGCAGGTGAAGGCAGGACCTCCTTTCGATAAACAATGGCTGTCGTTGCGGGATGCTTGTAACCAACGTTTGTACGACAAAGATCCCAAGCTATACGAGCACCGTCAGGAATGGATCGAATGGGACGGGAGCGACCCGGTCTTTCCACTCAGCGATGTGACCCAATGTGTACTTAAAGCAGTCAAGGAAACCTCCAGTGTCAAGTACACAGATGCCTATCTTACGGCTGCATATCGTTGTTTTGAGGAGTTGTCGTTGTCGATATGGAAATTTCAAAGGTGCCAGGACAGGCGAAATTACTATTTCGAACAATTGCAGAAGCACGACGAAGGTGTTTGCTCGCTGTACATGTTCCTTGTTCACGGAGGAACCTATAAGTACACGGAAAAACCATTAACCACGGATTACGTTCACGAGCATGCCTTTCTGTTCTATCGCGACCAGCTATATCTGTTCATTGATATGCTTCGACAAAAGCATTTCTCTCCTGCGCTTGCTCGCTATCAGCTCGAATTGCAATTGCGTATGATGCAATATCTTTTCGTCAATCATGTCGCCTCAGCCTCCAGGTCTCTGGAAGAACATTCCTTAGAACCGACTCTTTTCGACATGCCCGTCATTTATTCGACAACGTCTGAATTACACCCTTGTAAGCTTCTTTATCTCATTCATCTCGTTAACCTGATCGTTTATTCTTATCGAAATATCATCAAGCTCAAAAATATTCCGTGGTGGTCGATACTCTATATACCATTCTCAACGCAGCATCGCATGACGTTTCAAAGGAACAACTGATTAATGCGCTCTGCAATAGCCAGATCTCTACCTTGATCTGCAAGCTGGCGGCGCTGACTGACGAGTACCTGCGAAAAGCAAGGGAATCACCAGGTATATTTGATCTGCAAAAAATCGGCGATCATTACGAAGAAACCTTCAAATTCGCGACCAACCATCTTGCAGCTGAAATAACCTCTCCGAAATTTCATACCGCGAGCCTACCCTGTCTCTTCTTCTACTTATCCTCCTTGTTTGCGTGGCAGTGGCTTCGAAATTTCCCAGACCCTAACAGCCTACAACACCAACGCAGCTTCACCGAAGGAGTGCGACCTTTACTTCATACCATTCGCGATTACAGAAAGGCGATATCCGATAGAAAAGACAACGAAATTGAGGCGCGGCTTCAAACTGGGAAAGATCCACAAGTTTGGGATGATGACGCACGAGCGCTTGTGTCGATCAAGCTTTTCTCTCCGAAGTGGTGGGAGCAATTTGACCATGACTCCGACAAGATACTCAATCTCCCAAATGTTGACATGCAACCTACACGCCACTCTCATTCGATCGACCCTACAATCCAACGACTTGCAGTCGATCATGAGAGTGGAACCGATGGGAGCGCTTCTTCACTCGGTCCTTCCTTCCAATCGGAATGGCCCCTGTTCCGACCAATCCCAACGAAGAACATCGGCACCTCAGGGGCTGCTACCTCTCAAGGCAGCCAAACTCCGACATCATGGACGCCTAAATCCAACATACAAATTTTGAATGTCCAGGGCGGGCAGGGCAGGCAGGCTGATGATCAGCGTGCTACGCCACATTCTGATTTTTCCTCGGACCGCTCAAGTCCGTCAAACTGCGAAGCAAGAGGTCGTGATTCGTGGTCCTCCGCTGTACAATTCGCATCGCCAAATCGGAATTTCAGCCGTGTTAATAATCGGAGTCCTCTTTCACAACAACAACAGTCGTTTGGGCCTGATTCTCCCTCTCCGAAAGAGAATGTTTCGGGTACTGCGAATTTACACCCATCTCTGAATCCGTTGTCAACTTCACGTTCGACGGCGGTACAACAGGAGCGCATAAATGATACAGATAGCATCAAGTCTCGCGATAATTCCCTCCTCGACCTTGGCGCAGTAATTCCATCGATTGTTATATCGCCGACTCCGACTTCAATAACTACCAGTGGGCCCTCGCGAGATGATAAAGAACAAGGCGATTCAATTATAGATATCCAGCCACCTCGCCAATGAGGCATGCGGCATGCCCTCGACTGTTTCCTGCCAAAAGTCGATCTGTAAAACTTGCTGTACGTAGGTGGGGTGGCACTGTAATATTTTGTATTAAAGACGATGATACGGAAATTACTCTTCTATGAAGTGCTTTCAAGCTTTCTAAACGAAAAATGGTCGCTATAAGAAATTGCATCCGACCAGACCGACCTCTTACCGGGTTAAACATTTGAAATCCCATTCACACGCCTTTGGAGTCAATCGATTTCTTTTGCGAGTCCTCCCATCATCATTCCTTCGACTTTTAAGCGCCTCAATATCAACATAAACTAACTTTAACTTGAATCCAAGTGTATCAGGAAACATGGAATCTTCGAAGCAGTCTGAGCTAGGTGAGCACGCAACTGTTCATCGAAGTTCGAGACCTGAGCGTAGTGTAAGAACATATCAGGGATTCCTGCCATTTGTTCTTGTGATGGAAAGTCGTTCTCAGAATACGTCCACCGCAGTCATGAAGAGGTTGTACAATTGAGAACAAAATTTCCGTTATGGGGAGCCCTCCGAGGCTCAGCCCCCCTTCCTGGTCGATTGTAAATCCGGTACGGCGAATCGCCCAATGGACCATACTATCTCAGGATTTTTGGCAAATCGGGAACACTTGCCTTCGATATCCTGCGACATTGGGCTGATATACCACGGTATAATTGCAATTTAGAGATCTTAGGTGATGTTATCCGGGTGATCGAAGCCGAACCGTTCATAGGCCCCGACGACGACATGGATCCTGACCTCGAAGACTGCTCTGAAGAGATCGCTAAACTCCCACTCATCGATGTAGATCCCACTAAACATTTACCAAGATCACAGTCTACAAACAAGAAATTAAGTATCTACTCTAATGCCAAGGCTCGAGATTCGTTGTACAGCTTTTGGGAAGATCGGCGGCTGGTGAACTCGTCTTTCCCAGAATAAAGTCCACCCTCGAAGATTCAGCCATTTTTAACCCCAATAATGGGAGGATCCGTAACATCAAGCGCTGGATGCTCGAGATCATCGACGGTGTCGCATATCTTCATTCCCTGGGAATTGTTCATCGCGACCTCACTGCGAGAAATATCCTCGACCCAATGTTATCGCCTCTCGTCGTCTGTGATCTTCGGTGTCTCAACGTTGCGTATTTCTGCAGACCATTTGAGCTTGACGGATTGGATTATAGCAAGTTCTCTTTTGCGAGCGATATCTTCGCCCTCGGAACCGTTTTGTGGCAGTGTTGCTTTTACAACGCCCCCCAAACCGCCATGTAATGCTTGACTACCCTCCTCCTCGTCCTTTCCAAAAAATATTTCAAGCATCCACTGCCCTACGTCCCGAAGACCGCCCGACCTTGGCGCAGCTGAAAACAATGTCTGAAGCAATTGTCACAGAAAATTAATATTACAATCACCCATGGATGTACAGAAGCGTTCGAGACGACATTGATTCATGCACCTGCTCTACTAGTAACTGTTCGGTTCTCTTCGTCAGTTTCATTGCCTTCGCGTTTAAGAAAGAGGGTTTATATCTTCTTGCCCTATATTCAGCTTCGTTCGTGAACCTCCTATGATTTTGACTTACGCTGTAAGGCATGAGCCTAGTTTGTCGCTTGAATGTATTCAAAGTTAAAAGTTCCATAAAACGAGTCTACATTGACTAGAATGTTTCGTTTATTGAAGTGCTTCCAAGGCGTCTTCGCTAATCGTGGGTTCATTCTGAGTATTTCGGGAAGAGGCTCAACAAGACTAGTCCAATCTGGTACTTCTTCATGAGGACTTCTCGTTGGAACCTTTCGATAGCCATGGCTGACGTCGAGTGATTCCCCGTCGCAAACCCATGAATATCTTGTAATTGAACGACTGAATTAATGTCTCCATGAGACTTGCAAGGATCGGTCGCCCTTGGGGATCAGAGTTCTTCGGATTGGGGATATCCTTAATCTTCCATTTCGGTTGATCATGGAAGAGGTATTGCGATTCCTCCAGTAGTTCGTTGTTGGACATGAAGCACACGGCTTCGTAGAGACGATAAAGGCTTCGCAAGGGTGTATCTCGAGCTCTAAATAGTGCAATTTTTCGGAGTATGGTGTAGCCTGCAACGGTTCTCTTACGATGCAGTAGAAGATCTACATTGCATTTCAATTCCTCGAAAGAGCTGCGGCGGCACGCGACAATGCAACGGATATGGTCACAGTAGTATCATAGTATGATAGAATGAACGAGGACAGCTGTCATATTAAATTTTGAGCTTGTCATCTGAAGGAAAATATACAGAAACTCACGTCAACAAGAGAAAAATTGGAACAGTAATTGCGGCCCAGGTCGGGGACCTTCACCTGATGAATCGAATTCGGAGCGGAACAGTCATTTCAAGCGCCGACTTAAAATGAGCCTGCCCTAAACTAGGTTCGGTCCTGAAAAAAATCATCCATCAGTCTCTCATCGCAACTCCCTTCCACCGCCTGTTGGTTCTCGTCGTCGTTCTCTGGATTGCGTTATGGAAGTTGTTGGAGCTTGATGGTGGGGATTGCTGTATAGGTTCGTGTTGCCAGCTTTTCATTCTTCCACTTCCCTTTTTCTCTTGTGACGAAAAAGAGCATTATGCTCGATAACCCAGCTCTTCGAGGAGGGAGTAACGCCCCATTTAACCATTGAGAACAAAATTTATCTGACTTTTCTTTATATCGCACCCTTTTATTCTTTGCAATATCATTACTGACATGCCTCCTGCTTCAGACGTATTCATATGTGCCTCGTGGATCTCGTACGGACCTGATGATATTTGCAACGCTCGAGATATAGGGTGGTCCGCTATGTTGTCGTAAGTCTTCTTTTCTGTTGTGCTCAACCGCTTCTCCTTTGAAGTGGTTTGCGAGATGAGATTCATAATTTTTCAGTTATCCCTGTCTTAATGCTTTTGTCGAGACCTTGAAAATCTGATACCTTTCCTATCATGTCGTCGTATTCCTTGAACGTGAACTGATTATCCTTCCCCTCTTCTGTTTAGGTCGTTCGTCTCACATAATTTGCATGTGCATGAGCCATGCCGTAGAGTCGACAACTATGTACGTTGTTTTTTTCGGACTAGTTATTCTTCCTGTACTTGTTATTCGGCCAATACACCCTTCAAAATGCATTCATTGTGTCAGAAACTCTCCAAGGTCGACCTCTTTGCGTTTGGTATGATTTTGCGAAAAAGATTATGACAAGTTGTCACTGCAGTTGCTTTGGTGCTCAGAATACAAGTAAGCATCGTTCTTTCCGTGAGGCTTGTCTACTGAATCTCTAATACAGGTAAATATACTATGACTTTTAAAGACCAATTTCGGCGAGCCCAGGCTCTCCCTTCTTGATGTACGCATTCAGACTGTCTTGCATCGGAGTGCTACCTCCCACCATGTCGATAACCAGTCCAGCAGCGTCTTCTCTGTCGATGAGGAGGGCAAGGGCCTGAGCGACATCTTGCCGCTGAGCGAGTGTTCCAAATTGTCAGTTTTACCATTCATTTTTATCAGAATAAGCTTTCACGCACAGAGATCGAAGCCGTCATATGCGTTCGTCCAAGAGTCGCTTTCCCTAGACCAGGGCCGTTAGTCAACTCTCCTGGGCGGAGAATAATCCACTTGAACGCGGTCCGTTTCGCGATATTCTTATCCGCCTCGTATTTCCACTTCAGGTAGTATCCCAAAACGTTCCTGACTTGTTTAGAGAATGCAACGTCTTGAGCGTTCTATGAAGTATCAACGGATCAGAAAATGTTCAAGCGAGTGGGGTGAAGTACCTACATAATGTGGAGGGATCACATCTGGATCGCGAGCGTCGATAGAGGAGACCAAGATGAACAGCGGCTTCTTGCCCTGCACCGCTTCGATGGCATCAGCGACTTTGACAGCTCCTTCATAGTCGACTTGCTTCATCTCGGACCAGCCACCACCGCACGAGAAGTAGACGACATCGGCGCCTTCGAAGGCCTTCGTGAAGGCGGAAACGGGCGACGTCGATACGGACAAGATGAGCGGCGTGGCGGAGAGGCTTTTGATGTCGTTTTGCTGCGATGGGCTCCTGATGATAGACGTAACGTTGTGTTTCGGTGTGAGCAGCTTGGTGAGTCTCATAGAGGTCTCCAAGTCGTTGCGGGCGGGAGCATCAGTACGTCAACAGCTCGTATTGGAGGTAATACTGACATTGCCATGACCGCCAACGATGACCACTTTCTTCGACATTGTGCTTAGAGTTGAAAATGCCCGACGCGAGGATGAAGTCCTTAGGGACGAAAGAATGGCAAAAGAGGACAGAATGGTGAAGAATAAGAGAAATCTCCTAGAGGAAATAATGCTGGGCGACGGATCCGGGATGTATTGCAACGAGAATCTTAGCAGCATATAACTGGCGGTTTATATACTACGATGCTATAATTTTTTACAGAACTTCTTTGAAGCCGTTGGGACAAAATTCGGTGACGATGACCAAGATGAGTCGGTGAGAAGGGGTAATCGAGAGGACGATCAGCGCGGCGACGTGCTCACTGTCGTCCGATCTTCCGTGTTCTATTCATGTTCTCTTCGGCCCATCTATTTATGCATAGAAGTTACTTATCGGAGAGCAGAATAATCTCTGCGTGCCGTTCGACGCTCGTCGTTGCCGAAACTCTCAAAGAGGACAAAATTGCCTAATCTGGGGCAAGACGAGATGGGATTTTGTTCGGAATTGATAACGACACCTACTTCTTTGTTCGTTACCACCATCATCACTGACATTTGCACTCGGAACGCGAAGAAGCTCACATGTATACACAACTCGCGGAGATACCTGTTCCTACGTCTGCTCAGTTCATACCATCTCAAGGTGCGTATCATTATTTAGGACGGGTTATGGAAAAATATCGACGCTAATCCCAGCTATGCATAACTGTGGACAGATCCTGGACAAACCATCGTGCAGTTAAACTTCTCTGTTAAGGACCATGACAGAAACGTCAAGCGGTCTATGTCAAAGAATGTGGTCTTCCCTTCGGGAGCTGGTCAACTCGAAAATGGCGCCATATCGACACCGTTGCTCGACACCGACGTTGTAGCCCAAATCGTGTCTCCGACCAAGCAAAAACGAGCGACTCTGCGTAACGTCAAGCGAGCGAATGGAAGCTCGAATCGCATTGTGGAGGTTTGGAACGAGGGACTGTTGCAGATCTCCCAGAATGTCACGGACTACCATGGCGATTTCTACACAGACGGTGCGCATACTTTTGGAGCTGAACATGAATGTTCATACTAAGATTTGGCTGGCGTCGTCTACCTGATCTAGAATATGTCGGGTCGTTCTCTTTCGCGCCATCTGAGTGTGCAGTCGTTTACACAGCCGAAGGGAATGCGCCTGAGAGCAAGGATCCCTACTCCAAGTTCCGCTTCAACCCTGACTTTGGAGAGGGTCTTCCCGGGAAGAAACGGCCAACTACCTTCATTCTTAGCTGGAAAGATTCCTCTGCGGAGGATCCGTCTCCGTCGAAAGCAAGCCTGGTACAGATGAAGCCTTTTGAAGGTGTGCGCTTCGGGCAGGCGGTGTTCTCTCCAAACACAGATAGCATTATCTATGCCACCGGATACGAATTTACTACTGATGGCCGTTTTTTGGGAATCAAAGGCTGTTATAATAGACCCACCGGTATATGGAGGCTCAGAATAGCCACTCCAGCATCCTCCGAAATTACGAAACCACCAGCTTCTGTTGAAATCGTCACCGCTCAGAAGTTGACTCTACCTCTCCTTTCTTGTCGCTCCCCACGCATTCTGAATAACAATGGAAAATCGACTCTACTCTGGCTAGCTTCCAGAAGCGGAGGTGCTCATGTAGCTTCTTCGACTCTGCATTCGCTCGACATCACTTATGACGACGCCGAATCTGAACAGTTGTCAGATTCGGCTTCATCAAGAACGCTTGTGGATATCGTTGAGATGCCCGATTTACATTTGACCATGTTCCCAGGACTTTATCCCGCGTTCAACCTTCCAACCAGCTTTTCCATAATACCTTCCGATTCCGCTTCGCCGTCCGTATTGGTCGCGTCGCAGTGGGGCTCGCGTACCACGGTCCTTGCCATTTCCACTGACACCGGAGCGGTCAATAATCTTACCCCAGACTCTGATAACAATCTCTTCAGCTGGACGGTTCTTGTTACTGACAACCGAAGTCGGGTCATCTGCAGTCGAAGTGCGCCTTCCGTACCGTATGAAATTGTGATTGGCAACTTCGACAGCTCAGGCGATGTCTCGTGGAATGTGATCGACCGACCCGCGTTATCCAAAGGAGGTGAGCATCTCGTCTGTCTTTGTGGAACATTTCATTATTTAACTTTTTTCGTAGTTGCGAAAGCATTATCAACCATTCGAGCTTCCGTTATCCCGATTCGAACTGCGGGCCGTCTATGGGATGAGACGATTGTCCTCCAGGAAGAAAAGAAGGAAGTTCGAGGTAGCAAACCTCCTTGTATTACCTCGCCACATGGTGGGCCGCATGGCACGACATCTACAGCATTTAGTCCAAACAATATTGCGCTGGTCCTGGAGGGGTGTAAGTATCGTCACCCTTACTCTTTTGTGTCTTCAACTTCTGACGCTATAACGGAATAGATACGCTCTCCCTTCCGAACTATACTGGGTCCCCAGGGTACGGTGAAAAGTTCATTCAGGACCTCATAGGAAGATGCGGAGATTACGATGTACAAAATTGTATTGCAGCGGCGGAGCACCTTATCAAACTCGGCATATCAGAGCGTGGTCCAGGAAAGCAGTTTGTAGCGGGAGGGAGTCATGGGGGCTTCCTCGCAGCCCACTGTGCGTCATCCTTTTTTCGCCGACTAGAGCTCATATTAACGACCTGACGATATCCTTGGGTTAGTGATAGGACAATTCCCTGATTTCTTCTCCGCAGCTGTTCTACGCAACCCCGTCATCTCGGCGGGCGATATATCCAATACCGATATCCCAGACTGGTACTTCTCTGAATTTGGGCTAGGCTACCCCATCTCCTCCTCCCCTATATCCTCGTACCAAGGGGATTCAAAGCTAACCCAATCATTCCCGTCGCAAATTCCACCTCTGGTCTCCGTCGATGCGTTCGCAAAGCTTCAAGCTGCATCACCTACGGCATACCTGGACGATATGAAGGCGCCCGTTTTACTTCTGATGGGCACTGCCGACAGGCGTGTGGCTCCAGCTCAGGGTTTCCTCTTCTACCATGCGCTCAAGGCGCGCTATTCTCAGACAGACAAGGCAGACAAGGGTGCGAAGGTGGATATTCTGGTATTCGAGGGTGAGAGTCACCCGTTGGATGGAGTGGAAGCAAGTAGAGTCTCATTCGAGGCGACGAGGGATTGGTTCAAGGAGGCGAGAGGTGCCGTTCCATATTAACTTGCATCAGACTCAGACTGCGTCGCGTTTAGCGATTAGAATTTTGTACATGTGCATTCTGATGGGAACTTTGAAATCTCCGTGCCGACGAACATATGTTGCTTCTACAGAACATACACCCTGTCATCTTGCCGCCGCTTAATCCCACACCGGATAATCTAAATATGGGAGATTCTCTCTTTTATTGTCCATCCACTCACCTCTGCCATCGATTGAGGATGGATTCCACGTACGCAACCGCATTTCTAGCCATCCTCGTCGCTGGATGGTTCGTGTATGCCAAACGAGCTAAAAAGACATCTCTTCCTGGTCCTCCACGCCTTCCTCTGATTGGGAGCGTGCATCATATGCCGACGAAAAGCGCTTGGTTGGTCTTTTCTGAGTGGAATAAAGTTTATGGTACGTGATCCACATTGATAGACTTTCCTATGCGGTGCTGATCCATATCGATACTTATTATTATGCAGGAGGCATATTCCACCTCGATGTCCTAGGCAAACCTATCGTGGTGATCAATTCCGTCAAGATCGCGAAGGATTTGCTCGACAAAAGATCGAGTATATACTCAGACCGCCCTCATGCTGTACGTTTCCTTCAACCGGTGATAGTAGAACTTCACGCTAAACCAAGATGACAATAAGATAATGGCAGGCGACCTGTGAGTCCTATATCTCTCCTACTATGCCGTGTCCTTTCCTGAAATCTGACAATTAGAGTTGGGTTCTCGCGGACTCTTGCATTTCTCCCATACGGTGATATCTGGCGCAAGCAACGACGTCTCGTTGTACAGGATTTCACTCCGAGCATGATGCCCAGGTACTTTGCACTACAAGAGAGGGAAGTGGCTGCGTTGGTGCGAAACCTACTGAAGGCCCCTGATACCGTCCGAGATGAACTCCAACTGTAAGTTTTTATACTTCAGTTGTGGGTCACGACTTCCAACAAATTTCCTGTCCATAGCCGATTAGGAACCATTATCATACGAGTCACTTATGGGTATCATGTCGAATCTCTCGATGACTCCATGCTGAAGTTGGGGTTGGGGGCTATAGAGAACTTTAGCCGGACGACGATGCCTGGGAGATACCTTGTGGACATTATTCCAGCTCGTACGTGTCAACTCCCAAGTTATTAAAATATTTCTCAATCGCTCTCTATAGTCCACTATCTACCTGAATGGATTCCAGGAGCGGGCTTTCTCAAAGAAGCGGAAGAAATGCGGCAACAACTGATTGATGCAGCGAACAAGCCGTATGAGTGGTGTAAAGCTAATCTCGTGCGTTCAGTTATATATCTCTCCAATGAAACGCCATATTCAAAGTTGGCCTTAGATGACGGGGAAGACATTGATGCCAAACCTTTGTGGGTCAATAGTTCAAGATGCAGGTGATCAGCTATCGAACGACCTTGAAGAGACGACTATCTGGTCAGCTGTTGCAATGTTGGGAGGTGGACTGGACACAGTAAGTCATCATTTACATTCAGGGTCTAGAAATATACTTTTCTGACTCGGAAATGGACCGGACATTAGAACGAATCTGCAGCTCTCAGCTTTATTATGGCTATGGTGCTACACCCTGAGATTCAAAAGAAAGCTCATGCCGAACTCGATTCCGTTATAGGATCAGAGCGCCTGCCTCTGATAAGCGATCGACCGAATCTACCATATATTCGAAGTATCATGGCTGAAACCCTAAGGTGGGCGCCTCCGGTACCTCTTGGTATACTTACTATTCTTCACTTTTCTGAGCATCAATGCTTATCATCGAATCTATATGTTTCTAGGCGTGCCACATGCCGTTACCGAAGACGATGTCTACGATGGGCAGTTCATACCCAAAGGATCTGTTTTACTGGCCAACGTCTGGTACTCATTGCTTAGTTTCCTTCCGTGTTCACAATCTAAACGTATAACTCAGGCATATGCTTCATGATCCAGAAGTTTACCCAAGTCCTATGGAATTCAACCCTGAGCGCTTTAATGGCGACGACACCGCTATGGATAATGCCAAAGAACTCGTTTTCGGATTTGGAAGGCGCATCTGCCCCGGAGTACATTTCGCTGAAGGAACTCTGTTCTGTATTATTACGACCTTGCTTGCGACTTGTGATATTCTTCCTCAGTTAGACGCACAAGGGAGAGACGTTCTTCCGGAGTATGCGTACACTGGTGGGACTATTGTGTAAGTAAAATTGGCCTTGTATCTTTGCCCGTGTTCGTTACTCATTTATACCATTTGGGTCGCAGCGTACCCGAGAAATTCAACTTTAGACTAAAAGCCCGCTCAGCTCATATGGTTGCACTAGTTGATGAAGCCTCATTGGTACCTCCGGAATAAATTTGAAGTAGGTGTGACGGAATGCAGGAAATTCTTCTCTCGTTCATCATCAATTTTGTACTGTATATTTGGGCTTATGTATTAAGATATACAAGTTATCCACGTCTCGGAGCATATCTGTTGTGCTCAATGAGTTTCAACGTCGGAAAATACAAACTCGAACAGAACTTGTTGAAGAACTCGAATCCCTAGGTGAACCCTAATGCGGGGATTCCGGGGTCATCAATATCGGTCATCCCTGACACCCTTCGCGCAGCAGCACAGTGGTCCCTGGAGGTGGGCGCGAGGGTGGGTGAGATGGAGAGAGGCTGGTGCAGGAGAGAAACAAGCGAACACACCTTGGGTTCTGGTTCAGATCGCGGCCTGTAACACATCGGGACTTTTGGGATTAAAAAGGCCTTTCCACGTGAATCAACTTTGTTGACAAATGTATTAAATTATAGCGCGCATTGAAAATAAATGCCCATTTTAAGTTTCTTTGACTGTATATAAATTTCTAGCATTTAAAGTGATTGAGAACGTCGTAAGGTTGCTTCAATGTTGGTAAAAATTTAAAGTTGAAAGGAATTTTCGAGTGCAGCTTAAATTTCAAACAAATGTGACCATTGAAATATCATTTCCTTTCAAAATGGTTGCCATTTCTGCACGACCACATATATATAAAATGGGCAACAAAGTTGACAAAGATTTTTCTTTTCAAGT
>MU155376.1:0-51333 GCA_015484465.1 Pholiota conissans
CTCCACCAATGAGAGCGGGTTTTTGTCTCAGGCCGGGTTTGGTGCGTGCGAAGACGCGCGCGTGCTAAAAGGCCTCTTCCGTTTGTATTATAGATTCCAAACTCGGTATAGTCTCTTAACATAACCCCCAGGACAATGAGGAACTAAAAACGACGCCGCGGAGTTGGTATTGTGTAACGCAGTAGAATTATAGTGTATGCATGCACTTAGACTAGATTACAGTATAGCTCGAAGCTAACCTTAGGCCAGAACGCACATACTGTATGAGAGGTGGACTGACCTATGACAACAGTGCTGACTGCCAAATCGGAGTGCAGTATGGCGCTGAACTCTATCTCCCTACATCACAAACCTACACACGCAAGCAGCTGAAGTTACGACCTAGCATCAAACTTAATCCATTACGAGCAGCGTCGAGACCTTGGGGCTTAATTTAAGAAGGTTCGATTTCTCAAGGGATGACGGGTATGCTGCGGCATTTCCCAGGAACGAATTCCTGTCTGCTCTCCGCAACTCACGGTCTTTCATTCAGACCGACTATGAGAGTTTTTCTTGACCTGAAAGGCGATGAATTTACCGACATAAGGAAATTTGGTAACGATGTTTCTAACTTTGTGCGATATGACGCAGAAAGAACACAAGTAGAGATGATTCCAATTGCACCCTTGCAAGTTACAAATATGAGTAGTATCCGATGAAGAACCGATGACTCAACTACAGAGGAATATGAATATGAATATGACGACTCCTTCATCATGGTGACCTCGTGGGCGATTCGAAGACGAATTCAAGGGTCTGCTGACTTTGAAAAGATCGCCGCCAGAATTACCAACTCGGACTCCAACTTCGTACTCACGCGCGAGGACGAAGACGAAGACATAAGATGGGGTTGTCCAGAATCAAGCAGATTGCAAAGAAACACCGGCATTGCGGAGCTATATAATTTTGCAAAAACCGCCGCCTTCTCTGCAACGAGCTTTTCCTTGCTCTGTGGGGAGGATTTCAAAATCGACAAAAACCATCTCCGACCGCCGTTTATTGGTCTCATTTGTCTGCAGTAAATCTGATGGAGATCGTAAATGAGCCCCGCTTGGCTTGAAAATTCTACGAAGGAATTTCACTTGTGTGCATACCATAGGGGACGGGTGTAAAGTATAACGACTCAGCGATCAACATGTCAATGATTGAATCTATCTGTTCTGGTCATACTAGTCTTCATTCAATTGTCAGAAAGGTATAATCTATCTATTTGATATGGCCTTCTTAATGTAGGCGCAGTGCTCGGTGCGGCCGTATGGAGAGGGAGGTACTTCACGCAGGCGAAAGTCCTGGACCTCCATTGTCATTTTATATACGCATACATTTATGAAGTAGATATGTTTCCGATGTGTGCTAACGCGCCTCTCCATAAACAGTCGGTGCACCGGTAGTCAATATTTCCTCTTTTGGAGAGAAAAAAAAGGCAGCTTGCCGGTTGAACTGCAACCACCACCTTGGCTTCTTTTTACTCTCTCCTTTGTATCCGTTTCGTTCACTATCCAGCGCTTTTTGGCTGTTCAATCTCTGCTCTGGACTCGTGTAGAAGGCTGGCATCACGGCCTTCTACTGCGACTTCACCAAATTTGAATTCCCCTATTATCTATATTCGTCTTCGTGTTCTTTAGCACAAGCGCAATTCGGACGAGGAACACGGCCAGAAAAGAGGTTGCGAGTAGGTCTTGAGGCATGACGCCCTGGGCATCATCAATATTGCTCTTTTGGGCCAATTTGTGTGGCGCCAACGAGCGAAGATCTCTGTGGAGGCGATAATTTTCGTCCATAATCTCAGACAAGCTTTAGCCTGGCTTAAGCACCGCATCTCATCCGAGTCATCCCATTGACAGAATTCATTTTACTTCACTCGGCGCTTACTATCTCTGGTGCCTGCTCCATTGTCATTTCAGCAGCAATCTCAGGGGGGAGCGCTGACGAAGATGATACAGTATCACCACATATGGTAAGGTATTTCTTATGCATGAACAAACCAGCCGAAGTAACCAGCGCAGATTATAAATTTTGTAACGTGGTATTTTATTATTCAATGATTTTCTTTTGCCGGAACGATCAAAAGAATACGTTTGACATTGGCAAATGTGGAAGAAAATGACGAGGCGCAACGGCACTGACTCGGAGGTATTTGTCCATGTTGCCCTTAATAAGCCATACGATCAAAATTTGTCTTTCTTCCTCCCTTCGCTGGCTGGCCCACGCATGTCCCTCCGCCGTGTCCCTCGTTCGCTGCGTACATTCTCTACGACACCGCCAGCACCGCAGTCCCTTAATCAACCACGTCTGCCCAAATATGTTAGGCGTTCTGCATATGTACTCGTTGGCCTCGGCGGTGCATACGTTTTGGACCGGGAGTACAATGCTTCCTCCATAGTGCGCAATTTACGCACTCTACAGACAGTATGTAATTCTCTTCGGACACTTCCATTCACCGTGACCGAGACTGTCTGCAGTGCGCAATGATCACCCTCGATTACAAGTGGAACTTTACGCCAGAGAAGAGCGAACAGATCCCACAACTACACGAGCGTGTTGCACAGCGGGTATTCGACCTGCTTACCTCCAACGGTGGACTCTACATCAAGATCGGACAGGCTATCGGTGCGAACGCTGCTCTACTTCCGGAGCCCATGCAAGTCAAGTTTGCAAGCCTCTTCGACGATGCACCACAAATTCCGTACTCCGTCGTTCGAGATGTTTTCATCAAGGAGCTCGGCCGCCCACCGGACGGACCTAATGGCGTCTTCGCCTACTTCGACCCTCAAGCCGTAGCCAGTGCCAGTATTGCTCAGGTGCACCGCGCGCGTTTGCACCCACAGCCGGGAGACGACGAGGACGAGGAGCACTGGGTCGCTGTGAAGGTGCAGAAACCATCAGTGGGGACGCAGATGAACTGGGATCTCGGCGCATACCGCGCGGTGATGTGGATGTTTGAAAACTGGGCATTCGACCTCCCCGTATACTTCGCCGTCGACTTCGTCTCTGACCACCTCCGACAAGAGCTCGACTTCATCCGCGAGGCAGAGAACGCTCGCAAAACGGCGGCGTTCGTTGCCTCTGAGCCGCGTCTCAGAGACAAGGTGCACATCCCCAGGGTGTACCCCGAGTACTCCACACGTCGTGTCTTGGTTGCAGAATGGATTGACGGCGTGCGACTCAGCGATAAGGCCGGCGTGAAAGCGATGGGTCATGTCAAGGCGGTCATGCAGACGATGGTAGAATTGTTCGCAGCGCAGATGTTCGACTGGGGTTGGGTTCACTGCGACCCGCATCCAGGAAACGTTCTCATTCGGCCGCGGCCCGACAATCCCGCTCTCTCTCAGCTCGTTCTCCTCGATCACGGACTGTACGTGCCCGTTCCGGACGAATTTCGCACTCAATGGGGTCTCCTTTGGCGTGCTATGCTGACAGGAGACTACGGTGGTGTGGAGAAGATTACCAAGCAATGGGGATTCGGAATTCCGGAGCTACTTGCAAGCTTTACGCTACTAAGGCCAACAGCTCTTAAAAATAACCGCAAGACCAAACCTGGTGAAGAGGGAAAGAAGCCTCAAGAGAAGAAGCCTATGACACAATACGAGATGAGTGTGAGGATGAAGCAAAAGCTAAAGGAATTTTTGGCGGACACGGATCGTATGCCAAAGGTGTTGATTTTCTTGACGCGAAATATGCGGATGGTACAAGGTGCGTTTCCTCAAATCTTTGCTGCCTCATCATAAAATTTAACACCGACCTCTCATAGGAAACAATCAATCTTTTGGCTCACCCGTGAACCGCATCAAAATAACCGGCCTCTGGGCCTCTCGCTCTCTAGCTCGCCACCCTCCCCCCTCGACATTAGGCCCTTCTTCCCACTCACTTCTCGCCTCTCTCTCTCCCCACGCCCTTCGCCACCGCCTACATGCATGGTCTGAGCATTTCGCATTTCTCACCACGCTCGCTATACTGGATGTATTGTTCTATCGCACGCGTTTCTTGCAATGGGCGCGCGATGTCGGTGCGCGAATTTCGGCTATGGTTGGATGGGGCAAATGGAAGAAGGGAAATGGACTCGATTTCGAGTCCGAGCTTGAAAAGGAAATGAGGGGTTTTGCGAGGGATAATTTAGGGCTGGATGTCAGTGATAAGATGTTCGCTGGCTAATGTGGCTGCACTTGCGTCGCGGCAATATTGCACATTAAATGTGCGTCTTTTAGCTGGGTTCTTGCGTTAATGCGTTGAGCTCGGCCTTGTATTCTACACTATCACCCCTCCAATTTTTCAGTGCAAGGGCTTTGCTTTTAGATTTCCGTTATATTAGCCACATCTGTAGAATATACTATAATTTCTTGTAGCCATCCTTTTTTCGGTCCGACAACGGAATCAATCCGCCTTGATCTCGGAAAATAGGCCAGCGAATTATCTAAAAATGTTCGCATCTAGACCTTTCATAAAGCGGAAGGCTTACCATCCCAACTTTATCTCGTCCGCAAAGTCGACCGCAAGATGACACTTTCTCGCCCTCTGTCTCTGGACGAATATCACCTCATAATTAATGCCCTCGCTCAACTTCCCTGGCACTTTCGTCCGAGCGCTTTGCGCTACATGTGCTTAACGCATCGTTCATTCATCCCACTCTGCCAAAGGTTCATCTTTCAAATCATTGTATATGACCCCGACAAAGTAGATGCATTCCTCGAAATCATACAGAATTCTCCACATCTCGCTCTGTATCCCCAAGAATTCTATCTTACTTTCAGCTACCGGTCAGCCTCCGTACTAGCTTCTCGACAACACGAGAAAACAGTTCGATACCTCGACACTTTCAAGTATCTACGGGTCTTGACAGTCAGTGGGGCTTCCGAATCCAAGCACGCAGTAGGACGAGATTGGAATATGCTCAATCCTCAAGTTTGCGAGGCGCTCTTGCGACTGATCCATTCTCCTTCCCTCGAAACACTTGAAGTGTCCCGCTTTGTAAACTTCCCATTGCAGGGTCTTTTGAAGTTGAAAAGCTCTGCGAACATTAGATCGCTCTCCATTACGACATTACGGGTGGATATATATGCTAAATCAGCTATTCAAATAGCTCCAATTGAAAGCACCAATACATCTGCGTTAGAAGCGACGAGTCCGGACACCCCTTTGACTCGACTTCTTGACTTCACCGTTGGAACAAACAGCGCCTCCGCCCTTGAAGTCCTCATGGGCACATCGAGCGCTTCTCGTCACTACAATTCTCCAGTCCTTGAATTCGGTCATCTGCGAAAAATCAATACCTCATGGGAGAACAATCTCGATGCAAAGACCGGTAAATCGATGATAGCCGCCTCTCTTTGTCTCGAAGAAATAACCTGTATTTGTGAGTATCTCGGAGTCTTCTTTCATAAAAACTCTAAATTTCTAAATTTTACGACAAGTGTCGAACGATTCAGATGCAACTTACAAAGGTCTCGCAGACTCCATCCTTGCGGGATCATTTCAAACACTCCGCGAGCTGAAAATATACACGTATGAGCCTTTGGAAAACGAATACGATCCATTTCACGGCAGCGTTCAAGAAATCGCCAAATTGGCCGAAAGGGTAGACCGGCTTGAGACTATCACCATGAGATTCCAGCACTACACTGCGTACGCTGCAGATGCGCCTTTCGGGTTATGTGAAGCGATAGAAGCGGGGTGCAACGCCCTCGATAAGGTCTTCGTCAACCGCAGCGCCTTCCCCTCGCTTCGCTCGCTCGCGATTAACTTTCTTGTCTCGATTTTGGACGATCCCTCATTTGGTATCTATGTTCTTGAACAGAAGTTCGCAGCTTCTGCGGACGGGGTAGAAGGGCGCACTTTCCAAAATGTTAAGTCCATTCCCGATATCGAGTTTGAATTCAATGTGAACATGGAGTGGACTCCGGAGGGTTAAAATTGCATTTATCTCGTTTTATAAAGAACAGGTTATGGGTGTACGTATTATTTATTCAAATTACTGTAGCCCCTTACGTTGAAATGGAGACCCTCAGAATTTCTAGGAACGCAGAAATCTTTCTCCACGAATACAACACAGTAGACAAAATGTGCTTTTGACAAAAGAACGATGAGCCAAGCACATGGAACGTACATAGATTGCTGGAACGATCCGGTATCTCGTTGGCTTTATCAACGAGAGAGATGCAGGAAAAGAGGAGAGAGCTATGTTTATCTTGTTTGAGACAGGCTAAAGTAGTATGGAATTTAGAGAGTAGAGGTTGATGGAGGTGAAAACCAAATGAAAGCAAACGGCCATCGAATTTTTGAACACCAACAGACTTAGCACGTGCAAGTGGGCATAACTGACGATGTCATTACTGCGAATGTAAGTAACTCAACTCTATGCCATCTGTGAAGCATTTGAAGGACGAGCACCACCCTAGAGGCCAGTCTCTAACATTCTGATCTTGGAGAACCGATTCTATGTATCTCTCCGGTTTTGTCCAGCTGGAGCTTAGTATCCAGAGACAAGTCATGTGCAAAATTCGGTTTATATCCACTAAATCTTGGGGTATACTTTTTTATCGAAAGAGTACGGCTGTAAAGGGGTTCTCAACCACCACCACATATGCCACGTTTTTCTCGCCCCCCTGTCCCTCGATGAGTACGCACTCATCATCGAAGCGCTTAGGGCAAGTTCCCATTGCTCTAGGGACTTGTCTTCCATGTGCCTAGCACATCGTTCATTTGTTCCTATATGTCAGAAGATCATATTCGAGCACGTCGCCATATATCCCGACATTTACCGATTGTTCAACCTCCTTCTCATCCTCAACGCCTCCCCTCACCTGGCTAGCTATATCCGATTCCTCATTGTCAATTTCAACGATAACATGCTTTGTTCGCTTCCTGAAGGACTTGGTACATACGCAATCCTCGTCAAGATCAACAATCTGCGCCATTTGCGTATCAGTAGAGGCCTTCCTTCCTTTTTTTCTACTGGGTATGATTGGAAAACATTGGGGCCTCAATTCATCGCCCAACTCCTCCGCCTCATATCGTTGCCCAGCCTCGAATCCCTCGCAATGTGCGAGTTCAAGAACTTCCCCTTTCACGGGCTTCTTCAACTGAAGAACTCTCCATCCCTCCGTATCCTCGAACTCAGAAATTTTGGATTGGATCCAGACGTCTCCCAAGCCTCAAGCATCGACGCACTTCAGTTGGCCGCCCCTCCGTCAAGGTCACTTTTGATATGGACCGTTTCGCACCGAAGTGTTACCTCTGTGGAAGCCCTTACTACCGGAGGGTCGAAATCTCGTTATCGAAACCATCTAATCTTCGACTTGACCCAACTTCGCAAATTTCATACACAGTGGGATAACCTCGACGAGGCGAGTGCAGGAAAATCGGTCATAGAATCCGCGCCTAATATCGAAGAATTGGTATGCCTTTGTGAGTCCTGGAGCTTTCTTCGTACGCTTTTGACCATCATGTCTAAATTTCTTTGAACAGTGCCCCGATATTCAAGCAATTTTGTGGACTTCGATGGGCTTGCACAATCAATCTTGGAGAGACCCTTCGAAGCACTGCGCAGTTTGGACTTAATTGTAATGGAAGATATTACTGAAGAGGCCGAGGCCGATCCTTTCAACAGCACGATAACCGCACTGACGAAACTGTCCGGAGGAATACCACGTCTCGAAAAACTGATCATTCGATTCTTCTATTTTCTCCTGTCGGATGAGGAATTGCAGGACTTGTTGAGAGACCTCGACGAACGCTTGGTCCTCCTGGATGAAGTTTTTGCCAATCGCAGTGACTTTTCCTCCCTGCATACCGTTTCGATTCGGTTTTTCTTCACCGTCGCGGACGACAAACCAGACGAAGAGGACGTCGAAGACTACAAGGACCGTTGCCGTAGAATCGAAGTAAACAATCTTGACAACTTGCGAAAACTTGAACGTCAAACTGAAAGTGGTTTCGATTTCGACTTCGCATTTCTTTTAGGTTGGGAGTATTAACGCCTGGCAATTTCTTGTGTATTTTTGAACATTAAACGAAATATGAATCAGAATCTTTGATAAGTATTTATGCTTCTCCGAGAGAACTCGACCAGTCTCGACAGGTTTAGGCCATCGTTCAGGTAGCGTACTTCAGCTAAGTTAAAATATCGGATATACAGTAATATTTGGTTCGAGGACCTGAAATAGAGCCAGAGTTTTCTAAGACAAAAAAGGCGCAGCTGGCGCCCATACAAATTCTAGGCAAAGTCCCAAAGAGCCATTGTGGACCTTGCATGATTGGCTATTAGAGTATTCTTTTCCATAGAATATGCGACATTAAGCCCTTGTAACCCCCAGATTCGAGTAAAACAGGCGTCATTGAACTTACAATGCATGCCCTGGCGCTATGTCCAAGATAATATATAATTGGACATGCAGCCGAAGTAAACCATGCCAATCCAGCTACATAGACGAACTAGTGGGCTTTCAGAAAAATATTCAGAATATTGGTTTTATGATGACAACAAGACGACAATTTACCAAAATTCGAAGGCGACCCAACTTCGAGATTTTCATCGTTTGATGAGTTTGTGTAAATGTTCTGTTAGCGCCCAAAGAATTCGAAATAACAAAATGATACTATGATGTGGTCGCAGCAGTGGTACAGAAACAAACAATGATGTTGAACTCGAAGGCGATGCGTATCGGTGGCGCACGGACCCCGAGACGGCGCAGTTGACCGAAAGTGAGGCTGGACCCAATTGCGGCATCACAGCAGACATACCTCCTTATCGACCTCCACCACGGCAGACTCTACTCCTTCCCCGCCGCCCTCGCCGCCGAGTGCTCCCACCAGCACCACCAGCACCGGTACCGCTCCCACCACCTCTTCAACCCCAACCACCACCACCACCACTTCCAAGTTCACCGCCAATTTTAAGCAAACAGCCATGGAAGGATGGTCGAAGCTTCAGTCGAGCCTGAACAGCATCAACTTTGCCCAGGCAGGCACGAAGATCTCCAAGGGCTTCAACTCGAGCGTGCAGGCGACTCGCGAGCGTCTTGGCCAGGTCGCTGCGGATGAAATCACTGAGCTTCCTCAGGGTGAGTCTTTGAGGTGCTGTATGCGGGTAGTCGCGGCAGTTGTCATCCTGGCTGAGCCGTTTCGTGGACGTTGTCCATGGCTTCGTTGAAGTGTCCTGTTCTGCAGTGCGCGAGACCGGGCAAAGGGCTACGTGTTTAGCTGGACAATGCCGCGAAGGAAGGTGGCATGGATGGAAACATGAATGGAGGAATGGCAGCATTGGCTAGGACGCCGTCTTTACGCGCAGAGCGTTATCGTTGCTCAGCCACCACGGAGGAGAAGGATGTGTACGTTGAACGAACGCTAACCTCATCGCCTCAACAGAGTACAAAGACCTCGAAGCTCGCGTCGACGCCCTGCGCGCAGCCCATGTCTCGCTTCTCAAGTACATGCGCCCACTCTTCCCACCCATATACCATCTAACATGACTCCTGTCACGCAGAATAACCAAGGTCTACGAATCCGAGCAATATGATTACCCCGTGCAGATCCAGGAGTCGCTCTCCGAGCTCTCTTCCTCCATCGGGTACAACATCACCTCTTTCGCAGCGAGCAACCTCAAGGGCACCAACCTTCCTTCGCCCGCCGCACCCTCCGCGCCTCCGGCAGCCCAGCATAAGACCCTCCCGCACGCGCTCACCCGTGCCGCACACACCGCCTCCGCGACGGTGGCTGCGGGCCCAGCAGGCGAGACGGAACGCCTCGGCAGAGCGCTCGAGCTGTATGCGAGCGGATTTGATAAAGTCTCCGCGGCGCGTCTGGAGCAGGACCATGCCATCCAGCAGAACTTCCTGCACCCGTGGCAGACGACTCTGAATGCGTCGATTGCTGTCGCCATGAAGGCGAGGCAGGCGGTGCGCGTCAGTAGATTGGAGTTGGACGCTGCGAAGCAGTCGTAAGCATCCTCAATAGTGATAATTTCGGTGATGATGCTGATGATGTTGCGTTCGGTAGACTCAAGAACGCCAGCCCGGCCAAGCAGGAGCACGCTCGTCTCGAAGTCGAGAACGCGGAGGACGACCTCGTCCAGAAGACTGAAGTCGCCATTACGCTCATGAAGACCGTTTTGGAAAACGTGCGTTATTTATATAATTTATTTCGCAAACAGAAAGGAACTAACCAAACCGTACTATTCAGCCCGAACCTATCAAGAACTTGAACGAGCTCATTAAGGCACAGCTGCTCTACTTCAGCATCGCCGCCGAGGCACTCTCCACCGTGCAGGGCGAGATCGAGGAGCTCAGCGTCGCCGCCGAGGGTGAATACAGGTGCGCAGCTATTGCATGATCCTTATCACTCAACATAATCTAACACCGTCGCTGCACCCTAGGAAGTCCAGGGACCACTGAGATCTCTCTGACCTAATGACAAGGATAAGGACAAATGAACGCTTTTGCGATGGAGCGCCACCTTACGGTTATCCCTTGTTGATCGTTCTTTGAACCTCGTTTTACGGACTATGTGCTTTTTCCGAGTTCTGAGGAATTAATACCATTTTTTGGCTTTTTCATTTTGTCTCTCTCTGCCTGTCGTCGCGCGTTTCATCTCTTCCTCATTTTTTTCTGATCGTTGCTCTCCTTCGCGATGTTTCGATTCATAATCAATCCGTCAATTGTGTCGATCATAGTCATCTGGTATGCATGATGTACTTCATCTACCTATTCAGATAAGAATAAATTTCCCGCCAGATTGAAGGCATGGCTATGTATGTGGAATTTGCGTGTCTCCGAACATCTGCATGTAATTGATGTGGTACTTGGACCAAGTACCTATCTATATAAAACAGGACAAGGCAAGTTAAAAATATTACCATCTTTTCTATGAGTCTCATCGTCTTACCTTCACGGTAAATATCAAGCACTTTCGAGCCTTTTGCAAGACGCTACTGGTTTGATATGGCCGAAGTATACGGACTTCGGAACGTAGGCGCTATGTGTTTATAACCGTCTGATACGCCATTCACACGTCAAACCGAAAGATTATTAGCGCTAACTCGAGCCGCGTGGTCAGATTGTTCGAAATACCGATGAGTCCCCGTGGGACATGTCAGAAATGGGTGTACAGCCAGGGAACAGCGCCGTCAGTGCCTCTTTACTATCGCCATCTACCAGCAACTTGAGTAGCTCCCTGGCCACGACGAGGAAGATATCTCAATCTCAACACGCATTTTTCACGGTACAGAACATTTCAACAAGGTCACTCGAGTCATTTTTTCTGGCCAAAGTTGCAGAGCTTGATGTTAATAAGCTATTTAGTGAGATGGCGTCAACACTCGAGGCGGAGGTACTGCAGACCAGAAGAATAGATGGTGAGTTGATTAATTGTATTACTATTTAAAGGCCTTCTAAAGTGAAATTCATTCAACACAGACCGTGCCGCCGCCCTGATCGACACTTTGGCAAAATTCATCCTCCCCTTAATTCATGCTCAACTGCCTGGAAGCGGTAAGCGCTTTCCGAGTAGTTAGCGTTTTGCAAATACCTCCTCGTATCTCAATTAATTTTATGTAGATTTCCACCAAGATCGTTACGAAGAAGAGGAAGCTCAGCAATTTATAGAAGCATTGGGAAAATTCGTCATCTCACTAGTTCAACCTTCTTTGTCCCAATGGAATAAAAGACTCGAAAAAGAGAGCGAAAAAGGTTTGTATGCTATCACTCAGACCACTCAGTTTTGCCTGATTGATCTGTCTACACAAGTAGACCCTGCTTCTCCAAGCGCCTCCAAAGAAGAACTCCAAATTTCAACACGCTTACCCTCTTATACAACCCTGTTTTCTGATGCAAAAAAACAAGGTCTCTATACTTATCTGATTATTGAAATGGTTGATTGATACATTTTTATTGTTGTCAGCTTTGCCTCTTGAAAAACCTAAACTCCTAAAACTAGCGTTGGAGAAGACACGGTACCGTGTCTTTAATTGTATGCCCGTAAGGATGCTAGCATTTAATGACGACGGCTCCGGCCTACAACTTTTGGAAAGAACTGAAATTTGGGATCGGGTTTCGGCCCTGCTAGAACAAAACTTCAACGAAGACGAAATCAAGAAGATTAGTCGTTGCCACAATAACATTCAGCTATACGGCAAAGACGTGAACAAGGCAGAAATTGCTGCCTTGACGGAATTTATATCGGTACACGCTAGATATGTGATTTTATCCCACACTTGGCTACACGACACGTCGGGCGAAGTAACATATGCGAAATGGAAAAGCGGAAATTTCGACAAAAATTCTCCAGGATATCAAAAGCTGGCCACATTCTGTAAAGTAGCAGCAAAAGATCATGGAATTACACTCGCCTGGATGGACACAATCTGCATAAACAAAGACAGCAGCGCCGAGCTCGACGAATCAATTCGCTCCATGTACAAGTGGTACCGCGACTCGTCCGTGTGCATCACCTATCTTGCCCAAACCACGCACGTCAGCCACATACGCGACGATTTGTGGTTTACCCGCGGATGGACACTGCAGGAGCTCCTCGCGCCTCCTCGTATTAAATTCTATGGCGCAGACTGGCTACAACTCATTCCTTGGGAATACAGCGACAAGCATGTCCAGGACGCCCAGGAAGAGATCTTCGCGGCGACAACTATCACTTCAAGAGAACTACAAGTCTTCCAGGATCAAGGTCATGAATGGAAAAAGATTCCTATCTCTAGAAAGATGCAATGGACTGCGAATCGCCAAGTGACTCGCGAAGAAGATACAGCATACTCCATGATGGGTATTTTCGACGTCAGTATCTCAATTGCCTACGGAGAAGGCGCTCAACGAGCTTTCTTCCGTTTAGTAAGGCAGATTCTGCATTCCCCCCACCCAGGCGTTCAAGATATCATAAACTGGGGCTACGGCACGGGCATCAAGCAGGTGAGATCGCGCGTGCATCCATCTGCCCTGATACCATCCAGCCCAAAGCAATATCTCCAGCGCTGCGAGAAAAACCTCACCTGGCCTCCCCCCTCCGTTCCTACCACATTTTCCCATCTAGGATTGCACCTCTCTGTTCTCCTCATGCCTGCCTTATCAGCGACCACCGTAGGGGCGCAAATTATTCATCCAATCGGTAATTATTTTGCCACAGTCAACATCGATGAGGCCATCGTCGACTTCATTGCCTCGCCCAGCATTATACATCCCGCACGACAGTACAACGTACTCGAAACGACCAGCGAATTCAACGACAAAAATCGGGAGTGTTTAACATTCGGCGTCTTGAATTTTACCACAATCGACTCCATGGTCCATCTGCCCTTCACCTTCCCTAGGATGACCTGTTTTGCGGTGTGTTTATACTTTGGCGGAAAATCTCCAGCAGAGGCGGTGGCGTCGAGAAATGTTTGGCTAATTCGCACCTCGACCGGGGTTGCCTTCGACCTTCAAACATTGCGGCCTTCTCGCGAACCGTGGATGATCCCGAAGCGCGACCTAGAGCAACATGGTATGCAGCTTCTCGATATGTACCTTTAACAGTGGAAGGCAGCGGCGTCAAACTTAATGTCGAAGCTGCAGTTCCGGCTGTTCGAGACTTACAGTAGCTTGAGAATCAGATAAAAGAACTAAATAGACTCGTAATCAATCCGTCGATTGTGTTGACCATAACTTAGTTATGCATGATGTACTTCATCTGCTAAGAGTAAGTTTCCTTGGCCTAAAACTTGCCTTGACTAGCCGCCAGATATGGTTTACGCATACCATCAAATCTGGAGCTGGATGGCCAGAGTGCTCGAACTGAACAAGTCCCCGTGGGATATGGTGGCACCGCCAAGAAACGGCGTCGTCAAACCCTCAGTGCCTCTTAATCACCAACCACCATCTGCAGCAGCTTGGCTAGCCGACTGCCCACTCTGCGAGAGATGAATTCGGGTAAGAAAGACGTGTATGCTCTGGTCATTTGTCTCTTAACACTTTTTCGCGGCACAGAACGTTATAACAAGGTGACTCAGAGAAGGTTTTGGCTGGACAAAGTTGCTGAACTTGATGTCGATCAGTTACCTAGTGAAACTGCATCAACATCTAAGAAAGAGGTATTACGGACCAACAGAATAGACGGTGAGCAGATTAATTGTATACATTATTGAGTCATGGCGTTTGAAAAGTAAATCTGTTCAACACAGGCCATGCGGACGCTCTGGTCGACACTTTGACTGAATTCATTCTCCCCTTAATTCATGCTCAAATGCTTGGTAGTGGTAGGTGCTTTCTAAGTAGGTCGCATTCTGAATATACTTCATATTGTTTTTATTTGCAGAATACCGCCATGCTCGTTACAAAGAACAGGAAGCTCAGCAATTTATTGAGGCCTTAGAAAATTTTGTTATCTCACTGGCTCAACCATCGTTGTCCCAACGTGACGACATATCGGAAGACGAGAACGGGGAAGGTTGGTACTACCGCCCAGATCTAACACGTCTCCATTAAGCGGTTGTATACAGCTCCTGGTATTCCAAGCACCTCCGACGAAGTACTACAAAACCCAAAATTCGGTTTTCCTTTAGACGACAGTTCTTCAATAACCCTACTATCCGATGCAGGAAAACAACCTCAAGGTCTGCATACTCCCATTACTGTTTATCTCAATGATGAATTTCTGGCATTTTACCAGATTTACCACCTGAACAACCGCAGCTCTTAAGATTAGCGCTGGATGAGACACGGTACCGCGTCTTCAACAGGATGCCTATACGGATGTTGGCGTTCAATGCCGATGGCTCTGGTCTACAACTTCTGGAAAGAGGTGCAATCTGGGATCGAGTTTCGACTTTGATGGTGGAAAACTTCAACGAAGACGAGATCAAGAAGATTACTCGTCGCCGAGTTCTAATATACGGTGAAGAAGTGAACAAAGCAGAAAGCGCTGCCTTCGAGGAATTTATATCGATGCATGCGAGATATGCTATTTTATCCCACACCTGGCTTCATGACACGTCAGGCGAAGTGACTTATGCGAATTGGAAAAAAGGAAATTTCGACACAAATTCCCCGGGCTATGAAAAGCTGATCAAATCCTGCAAAGTCGCAGCAGAACAACACGGAATTACACTCGCCTGGATGGACACAATCTGCATAAACAAAGACAGCAGCGCCGAGCTCGACGAATCAATTCGCTCCATGTACAAGTGGTACCGCGACTCGTCCGTGTGCATCACCTATCTTGCCCAAACCACGCACGTCAGCCACATACGCGACGATTTGTGGTTTACCCGCGGCTGGACACTTCAGGAGCTCCTCGCACCGCATTGTATCAAATTCTACGGCGCAGATTGGCGCCAACTCGCTTCGGGCGTGCACAACGACAAGGAAGACAACCGCATTCAGAAAGAGGTCGTTGCGGCGACGACTATCACATCAATGGAACTACAAGTCTTGCAGAATCAGGGCCGAGAATGGGCAAACATTCCTATTTCTCGAAAGATGCAATGGGCAGCGAATCGTCGAGTGACCCGAGAAGAAGATACGGCGTACTCTCTAATGGGAATTTTCGATGTCAGTATCTCAATTGCCTACAGAGAAGGCGCTCAGCGGGCTTTCTTCCGATTGGTACAGCAGATTCTGAACTCCTCCCTCCGAGGCGTTCAAGACATCATAAACTGGGGCTATGGCACGGGCATCAAGCAGGTGAGATCGCGCGTCCATCCGTCTGCTCTAATTCCATCCAGCCCAAAGCAATATCTCTGGCGGTGCGAACGGAACCTCAACTGGCTTCCCCCATCCGTTCCCATCACATCTTCCCATCTCGGATTACACCTTTCCATTCTCCTCATGCCCGCCTTATCAGTGACTAACTCAGGGACACACACCTTCTACCCAATTGGCAATTACTATGTCACAGTCAACATCGACGAAGCCGTAGTCGACTTCATCGCCTCACCCAGCATCATCTATCCCGGGCAACGGTACAACGTGCTCGAGGTGACCAGCAATTTCAACGCGGTGGACATCGACAAGAATCGGCAAAGTTTGGTATTCGGCGTTTTGAATTTCACCACAACCGAGTCCATGGTCCGTCTTCCTTTCGCCTTTGGGATGACCTGTTTTGCGGTGTGCTTGTATTTTGGCGGCTCCCCTCCGGCGGAGACCATGGCGTCGGGAAATGTCTGGTTAATTCGAACGTCGACTGGGGTTGCTTTTGACCTCCAAACGCTGCGCCCTTCTCGCAGACCGTGGATGATCCCGAAACGCGACCTGGAGCAACATGGAATGCTGCTTCTCGATATGTACCTTTAAGGTTGTAGTTGCGGTTGGATATAGTCTCCCGTAGGCAGACTCCGAATTTGCTGTTGATGTTTTCTTCTACATTGAACTGTGTTAATACTGTAAATTCTTTCAATTTATCCATGGATGAATCAGGATTCTTCAATTAGAGCTCGACAATCGTCAAACAAAAGGAAAGATCCATCAGCGATCCAAGAAGAGAAAGGTCATAAATACATAAAACAGCAATACGAGCTCTACACCTTGTACCGGCGACCAGTCTTCGTAAAGAATGTTTGGAGAATATACACCTGCAGCCTGACAAAGACGTTAGATACATCCGGTAAAGGCGAGTTTAGCAAGATAGGACGTACACTGCCATTGCGATGACTCCGAGACTTTCCAGAATAGCGTACCAGAAGAGGCGACTGGTGAAAAAAATCAGTCAGACCCGCAATCTCTAAGGTCAAAGAGAGCACGAGACGCACTTTTGTGTCGATTTGACGATAGAGAAACCTCTGTTCTCTTGGGTATGATGACTATATGCCAAAGAGAGATAATCAGATAATTGGCCAATGTACATTACAGAGGAAATTGAGAATGAGGCTTGATGAAAACAAATTCATGTCTGCCGCTATGTCATTGCGGTGGTATACAAGCTGTCGAGTTGGTGACCAGAACCTTGGAGTGGTCTTCGCAAATTTAGGCAGTGGGAATTCACCAGCGGCGCATGGTACCCATCAAATGCTCGACAACACCGGGAAAGAGGTAATAAGAAAGAAACGCACTGTTTTTGCATCCTCTTGATATTCATCAGCATTCCATTCAGCCTAAAGACACTCTCCTCCAGCGCGCTTGTCTGTTCAGAGATTTGACCAGGCTTCGCAGGAGGCTCGCGACGTGGCTCGCTCTCCACCATGATGTCGAAATCAACGAGCTTGTCCGTGAGTGTCGACATGTCGTTCTCGAAACAAAACGCATATTCCCCGACTGTGTTCGCCGTCAACACGTAGTCTCCCTGCCGCTCACGTTCTCCATCGAGAAGGACTTTTTGGTTCGGATCCTTGATGTCGAAGTCAATGTCGAAAGAACCGCCAGATTGAACCTATGGCCATGATCAAGTTAAAATCATTTGAATTTGTGCGCTGATTCCGGCTCATACGCACAGCGTAATAAAACTGCAGTAAAAAAGAGTACTTTTCAGTATACGAATACATCTAGAACATACCAAGAAAAGCCGATAGTTACCCCAATCTTCTCCCCAACTTTATCAACATCTGCAAAGAAACATATCCGCTCGTTCGGTGCAATGGTCGTTGTCAGCGCTGACGCTTTGACAGCGACTAAGAAGTAGCAAAATAATAAGAAAGAGGAGACGAAATGCAGTGGTGCGGGCATAGTCAGCCTGCAGGACGTCAACGTCAGTGTGCAAAGGTGTTTGTCGCTGTCGCCACGTACTGTGTAATCGGAGTTCAAATATTCGGCCCGGGCCCGGACTACGTCGCGATCACTTGTCACACCTGGCACGCATCCATATTGCGAGACGCAAAATCTGTGCAAAATGTATTATCAAAAGATTAAATTTTGCGAGTGGTTAGAGTTATAATTTTACATGGATTTTACCTGATGTCAAAAGACAATGAGAATCCGGGCAAAAGGTTAGATCTTGAACGAATTCTACATTTGGTAAAAGATTTCCTTTTCAACATATTCTACAATAAGCAGAATACGGGCAATATGTTAACTTCTGCACGAATTCTGCCTGAATTTTTCCATACGTAGAATTTTTCCTTTTGCGAGGGCGCAGAAACAATTCTAAATTCTAAATTTAAACCGACCCAAAATTAAACCTTCTGCACGGATTTTGCATGGATTCTGCTAAAATATCAGATTTTGCGTGGATTCTGCATGGATTTTGATTGGATATCGGATTCTGCACAAATTCTGCATGTATTTTGCACGAATCCGTGCAAAATCCGTGCAGAAGATTTAATTTTGCGCTGGTCTAAATTTAGAATTCTCAATTGTTTCTGCTCCCTCGCAAAAGGAAAAATTCTACGTATGAGAAAATTCAGGCTGAATTCGTGCAGAAGTTAACATATTTCCCGTATTCTGCTTATTGTAGAATATGTTAAAAAGGAAATCTTTTACCAAATGTAGAATTCGTTCAAGATCTAACCAGGAACGAGTCAATTCAAAACATACATAAGCTTTAAAAAAACTCGCGCAAAGAGATATAAGCAAAAAGTTAATACGGGGAATTTTTCCCCACTTGGACAGCCATGGCCTATATACCTAGGGCAGAAAGTTCCCCACTGTCGACAGTCATCTTCACCATTTCTTTATTTCCGACGTGTCTAACATATAGACAAATTCTCAAACCCTCTGAATATCGGGACTATCGCCTAGTTTACTCTCTTGAGGCGCCGCCTTATTACCTTGGATGTCCTCGAAGGCAATCCAAGAACTTGCAGGCACTGACACTTTTCGCCTGGTCGTCGTGGACGATGCGGATCCCGCTATATCCTTCTCTGGAACATGGGACCATGACGCAACCATTCCAAATATTCAAGAGGATCAGATTGTTTCGATTCCAGCATTTAACAATACCGCGACATTTTCGCAGACAAATGCTAGCTTTACCATTACTTTCGTTGGTGCGCATGAGTTTCAGGTATTCATTCAACCATTCTTATCACATATATAGGCACTGGGATCACCGTGATTGGCAGCATCAACTTTGACACTAGTGATGCTTTCGGGTCCTGCATCGTCGACGGGAACGACGGCCAAGATCCCAACTCGGAGAATACAATATCTAGGGCACGAGATGACATCCTCTGCATCATTTCCAATATCCCAGATGGAACTCACACATTGGCAGTCTCCCTCTTTGGCTTGGGCGGTCTTACATCTACAGATTTTGGAGAAGCATCTGTTCAATAAGGAGTCTGGATAGACGAAATAATCTATCTGCCATCGAACACTATTTAAACAGCTACTGTGCCGGGAATAATCGTTTTACCTGGCGATTCGCAGCTCAAATACTCCTCGACATGGGGTAACGAGTTGACTCAGACAACTCAGAACAACGCATCTGTCACATTTACTTTCCAGGGTATGCATCTAAGAGGGTGTCCTCAATTGGTTACAAACGTATTAATTGAAATGTTCCGGGTTAAGCACTTCCGTCGACTACTACAGCCAGTCCTCCGATTCTCCCTTTGATCCATCGTCTGCTTCATACTCTATTGACGGGCGGGCCCCCAACATAGTATCAATAATCGGACAATCGGCGACAAATACGCCTCTATTCCAATCCGGAATTCTCCCTGAAGGAGAGCACACATTAACGGTCATTTATCAGGGAAGTGATTTAGGCCCTCCGCTCACTCTCGATCATCTGGTCGTAGTCCCCGTCAGCTCAAGTCCACCCAGTAAGACAAGTACAACAACAACGACGGCTAAGCATGGATCTTCTATCACGAATTTATTCTCCTCCTCCACGACGTCCGCTTTCGGTACATCCACGCCAGAACCTTCCAATACGAGCTTGCCCACGACATCTTTCACTGGCAGTAGCCCCCAACAACGCTCATCCACCGCCACTATCAAAATCATTGGCACAATCTTGGGCGTCGTAGTCGCTCTATTGCTCATTTCCATTCTGTTATATCTCCGTTGTCGCCGACGTCAAAAACAGTACCCATACATCACGTCCGTCCGGCATATGAAGTCCTACCGCCATCCGCGCCACCGAGAGCCCACTCAACGAGCGACTCTTACGCTCGGTCCACGAAGCCGCGAAAGTTCTAGCGTCTTTTTGGCTAGTCATCATCTCAGCGCCGTATCGGAGGCTCACAGATGGGCAATGGCCCTCGACCTGCCATGGAAGCATCGTATCTAGAGAAGACTCGGCGCATTGCTCCGCCGGGACGAACTCCAAGGCCACTATCAGACTTGATCATCTGCCACGATGACAGCGGGTTGAGACTCTCTCAGCCCGACGATGTGATGCTTCGGCGGGTTGTAGAGATCCCTCCGACATCACTCCTTGATGTAATTTGAAGGGCGCTGTTGTTCCCGTGCTATACATGCTATATATAATACTTACTCAAATAAAGTGCCCGTGCAATGGCAAGAACTAGTCCTATTACTACAAAGGCTCAAAATTTGCTTCTATCTGCACTGTAGCGGGTAGTTGTTTTTACGAGTGAGGTGTTAATAGATAAAACATAAGTACCATCGGGCGCCCATTTCGACATTCGCCTATGATACTATTCAGAGTACATGATGTGGTTCCTATACTTTAATCGTCTATGGACTCCTTTTGTCAGCTTCTGCATTTGCGTTTGGTATCAGGTGTCAAAAGTCAAATAAGCGCCCGTATACCGGCAATAGTCGGATCGTACCACAGGTGCTCCGTTTTTGTTTTCATTCCATTCCCTGTACGCGCTGCACTTTCGACTTTAAGTCTGACTTTAAGTACTATTTCAGTAGCCTGGAATCGCTGTAAATTTGAGGAAAGGGGGCCTTGGTTGCTTATTTAGACGCACAGCTTTGAAATATTTCATCACCCCCCTCTCCACTGTCCGGACCCACATAATGCATATTCTTTATGTTCTAAGTCTTGAAGGGATTGACACAAGCTACGCCAAGGAGTGGTGTACAAGGGCATACATTAACCAAGCTCATATCTTTCCAAAATGAATTAACGTGCGCTGGACAATAAATACTAATAACGCAGAAATTACAGCGCGTATGATCAGTGATATTCTAGCCTCCGGGTTCTAAGGTCTCTCGATGTCGATGGGGCTACCGAGGCACATTATAGATCAGTATATCTACCTAAGACCCCTTATAACTACACAGGCTACTCACTTTTTAGTGATGCCTACCTAATAACATATTTTTTCCTGATACACTTAACTCCAACATCGGTTATATTTGACCGCCTCTCCGAACATCATCTGGATTCTGACATCGGGTTTGAGTAAACAATACCTCATGATCAGAGTCGTGTTCAGGTTGCACAAGGTGGTGAGCGCAAATAACAAGTTTTCTTGCAATCCAATTCGTCACCGCTGACCACCAGCGGCAACATGTGACGTCAGTGTTATAAAAAGAAGTGCTTCGCGGTCATCTGGGCGTGGAACGGTGTTAGGGCCAGAATCATCTATTCTTATACAGTCCCTCACAGTACGCCGTTCGTCTATAATATTGAACCATTCTTTACTCGTGTAATTCTTCCAGCTCCATTGGAGGGCGGAGATGTTAATCATTCGGAAATCTAGAAGTTTTTGGAGAGGTATAAATGAGCATCGTTCTTGCAGTGTCTTTACTCCAGTACCTTCATCGAAGATCATTAATGCTATTCCTACCTGTCTTGCTATTGCTCTCCCTGGTTGCCGCCAGTCCCGTTTCCCCCAGTTCGTACTCTACCATTATACCATGGCCTTCAAAACGTTCTGATTGATTTATGGTTTACAGGGGATCTCTGTCAAGGCAGCAAAACTGTCGTCTCGACCCAGTATATAGGTCAAAATAAGAATGTCAAGCTCGAACTCATAACCTGTGATGCATTAAGCACCTCCAAAGCTATTGAAAACGGTGCATTGCTCCAGGCTCGGCAAACTCCCAACGTGTGTGGCGCAAACTGTAAGTATTGTACCTAAATTCATAAAGAGGAATATATTTATTTAGCGGTGAACATATAGGCGCAACACATTGCTTCAATCCATCTGGAGGAGGACCAGACCCAAATGAGTGCCATGTAATTGCAGATGCATTGCGCTTCCAGAGTCAGAACATCGGCCAGATTTTCACTGTTTCTAACGGAGTAAGTTGTCTCTTTCTCCTTCAGGTAACAGCCTAATGAAATCATTTTTTAGTCGGCGAACATCCTTTCGCTAACTTATTCCTCCTGTACAACATTCTTCCTGAACCAAGCTTCTACCCCATTGAATTACTGCCGCACAGACTTTGTAAGTTGATTCATTATTTGCCAGAAGTTCAATGAATTTATCATGAAATCGCAGGCTGCACTGGTTGACTGGCTTGCTCCAAATTGTCAAGCCACACAAAACGCGCACGGCGGATTGTGTGTAGCCAATGACGGTCGCTGGTTCGTCCAGTAAGTTATTTTGTATAATTTCTGATTATCCGGCGTTAATGAGATTATTTGCTGCAGAGTACAACATTCCTAATTACCTCTGCAGGTAATCGCAGTTTAAGTACCGGCGCATTAAACACGAATCTAAGGACATTTGTGTACACAAAGACATTGTAGCTCTCTTGTACTAAAGCTGTTATATTTTTTGTCTTCGTTTATACATTGAGAGTCATTTCTCAGGTGTATATTGAAGGAATCGGAGCGATCCCCAATGTTCTTCAAAAGCCTCGGTCTTTGTCAATTGTAAAGCGGATTTAGTAAAGGTTAGCGAAGGACACCAGATTAGGCTCGTCTTGTATTGTGAAGAATTTGACCTACAGCACACATGACGGCATATTGCAATCAGCGCCGATCACGACTCCGAAGTTGGACTTAGAATAATTTGGCTTTGCGTGCTGTAGAATTCTCGGACCTCATCGAGCTTCAAACTGAACGACTTCTAGCACACACGCTTTCAGCCGCTTTGGATGCTCAAACGGACAGTATTTAAGCTAGATGTGTAGCGGAAAAATAACCCTTTTGAGAACAATTCCATCAAAAGGAACATCTATTTCATCGCCATTTTGATTATGTTCATAATCAAAAATAGGCGACGACGAGGGTTGTCTAGGTATACCTGGAGCATTCCGCTCTCAGTGGAGAACCAACACCTTCACATGGCGTATAGATAGTCATGTGTATTGCTACTTTAAAATAGTCTTCATTTCGGGATGAAGCAAAGGAATCACACACAAATTTTAGCGACTTATTCTAACAGGAGAGAAGCAGATTCGGCTGGTCCGCGTTATGGTATTATAAGTTCCGCATCAGAGCACATGAAGGTAATTCCGACGAGCTTGGAAGCAAGAATTAGATGCAACTCAATGACATCGAATACAATGCTCCATCAACTCGTACGACCTATTCCCCTTCGTGCTTCGTCCTCGTACTTGTACTCGACACAAGCCTGAGGTTCATCTCTATGGTTCTACAAGAAGATTCCAGAATTCTCATACATTTCAGTGTACCGAACGGTCTGGGTGCCACTGATCCTAACAACTCTCGCACAAGGAATGCGGTGACTTCATCCCTCAAAAAGAATGCGGTGGCTTCATCCCGAAAACAAAGAATGCGGAGGCTTCATCCCGAAAACGAAGAACGCGTGGCCTCGCACACATGCATCCCACATACCATTAAACATCTTAAAAGCCAGACGTTGCATCTAGTATCTGCAGCTACTAGCCTACTGGACATCTAGCAGCTTCAACATGTTATTCCTCTCTCTTATCTTCCCCCTCGCTTTTATTGGTCTCGTCGCAGGCAACCCTGTCGTCGTCGGTGGGTTCCTCATCCGTTAATTCTTCTGATCAAGGCTGACGAGCTACAATTAGAGGACATATGCCCGGGTAACAAAGTCATTACTTCCACCCAGTTCATTGGAAAGGACAAGAATGTCAAAATGGAGACCATTACCTGTGACACGCCCAACGCGTCGGACGCTGTCGAGAAGGGTGCTTTGCTCCAAGCAGGCCAGTCTATCAATGTTTGTGGTGCAGCTTGTCAGTAAAGTCCGCATTCTACAAAAGCTTCTAAATTTAAATAAACTATTTAGGCGACACTCATTGCTTCCAGCCATCTGGCGGAGGACCTGACCCCAATGATTGCCATATTATTGCAGACGCGCTCCGCTTCGACAGTCAGAACATAGGCCCCATGTTCACTGTTGCCACTTCTACCACTGGCGTATGTGATTCCAAAAATTTGAGAATCCATTACTCTAACATATAATCACTATCTTGCAGGGTAACAACACACTGTCCCTCTCGTTTGCGAGCTGCACTACTTTCTTCAGGAATCAAGGAAATGTAGACTTGGAGTATTGCCGCACTGACTTTGTAAGAAATTCCACCCATCTTTTAGACAAGTATGTCGGCTGACCTTTAATATCTTAGGCTTCCCTGGTCGACTTTATTGCTCCTAACTGCCAGGCCACTCAGAATGCTCACGGTGGACTCTGCATAAGCGAAGAAACTTTAGGTTGGTTTGTCCAGTGAGTAATCCATAATATAAAACTGTGTATAATGCGAGATTCTAAATTTGATCTAGGGTACAACACTCTTAACGGACTCGACCGTAACATTCGCAACTGTGGAGAAGCGATCGGAAATGTTTTGTTTTGGTGAAGTGTGTTCTGTACCAGCCATTCTATGGTTCATTATCTGTCTTTATAAAATTTCTCTGAATAAATAAACGCTCTCAAATGATGTGAACTCGATTTTTGCAATCCGTTAGATGTATTTAAACGGATCCGACTCATAAAAGTAAACCCTACTCATTTAGAAGTCAAGGTAGCGAAGACAATCCGAGATTCATGACCAACTGAAAATGAAGAGCACACACACTTTTATACACACAAAGGAACATCGACGTACATACATACTCTCATAACTTCAATACAATTACACATAAATCGTAAAATATTCGTAGCACCACCACCAAAAAAGGCAAAAAAGGAACAGAAGAAAAACCCGAAAAACGTAAAGAAATATGTCACAAGATCCGCTCAAAAAAAGGGTTTAAAAAACAACATAAAAGAGCAAGGATCAAAGCTTCATGGACAGCAGTTCAACAACGAGGATGAGCTCAGGTAAAGAGAAAGACTTCCAAGGCGCCGCGAAGCAAGTTCGCCTCCGGCACTTGGAGCACAAGAATAGTCGAAATGCGGAAAATAGCAGGCAAAGATGAAATCGCCCTGCAAATTAAATTCAGAGCAATGTCAGTCACACGAGGGTGCTCACAAAAGATACATAACACATACCCAATAGAAAAGCATAAGGAAAGCCGTGCGAACCGGCGCACAAGCTCTCCCACTTGAGCCAACACCACGGCCGACATAGAAAGCGGACTGGTTCAAGAATCATAAAATAGGGACCAACCAAGAAAAGGGCCGCACAAAAGAGGGGGGATGCGAAAGAAGCCCAAGATGGTCCGGCGGTGCAGGGCGCTGCGTTGGCGGAACCTCGATGGGTTATTTTATGTGGACCGCATGCATAGGTGGAGCCGTGCCCATGGGTGGTAGCGACACATCATGTCGCAGTCGTAAAGACGCCTTCCAATAGGCGCTCGGTCGGGAGATATACCACAGCGTATCTGAGAGAACCAGACACAACGCCCCGTCAGTCAATTCCGACCGCACACGCAGAAGCACGACGGCTTCTAGAATTCTTCAAACCACTCACATCATACCCGCAATTCATCCCCATCGCCCCCCGCCGCACCACCACCCCTACCTCCTTCGCGCATTGCAGGCTTCGCAATATCTATGGCCGCCTCCGCTGCTCTCGCTCGCACTCCGGCTTCCATGCCTCTTCCCCCCATCCGCCTTCGACGGCACCGTCCAATCAAACACCCCATCATATTCCACCCCCACACGCTCCGCCAGGCCCTTGAAGAGCTTCCGCAGACCCTCGTAGTCCGGCAAATCATCGAACTCAAGCGTCCGCGCGTATCGGTAGAGGACGTCAAACTCCGGCGGCAGGCCAAGAGTCAGCAGCTCCTCGTTAGCAATTTTAGCATCCCGGATGAGGTCCCAGGTGGTCGACACGGAGTTGTAGTGCTGACGAACATGTTCCTGTTCCGTGGGGGTCAAACCGGCAATATTAGGGGGTTCCGTGGGGGCGCGAATTTTCCGCCAGGGTAAACTTCCCCGGATGAAGTAAATCAGCATGTAGGCCAACGACTCGAGGTCATCACGCCTTGATGATTCTGAAGGTCGACAAAAAGCAGGTGAGGAGGGAGAAATGTCAGAAAAAATAAATGGGACGAACCGACACCGAGGTGCGTGTTGATGGCAGCGAACAAAGATGTTCCCACACCATGAAAGTCGTCCTGCTTGTACGGTATGTGTGTCGACGTTCGCGAATCGCGGAACTTCTTGGCTAGTCCAAAGTCGATGACATTGACCATATGTGCCGCCTTGCCTGTGCCCATGACAAAATTGGCAGGTTTTATGTCACGGTGCACGATCGAGTTCGAATGGATGAATTCAATGCGCGATATCTGATGGCCAAGGGGACACGAATCAGCTCAATCAATCAGCGGGGACAAAGAGATGAAAGAAGTCCAACATATAATGCCACTCAAAGCGAGTACCATGGATAAGAGGCATTGTACGTACCAGTTGATCTGCTAGTAGTAGCACGGTCTTGAGCGAGAAGTGACGATTGCATCGTTTGAAGAGATCTTCCAGAGAGGGGCCCAGAAGGTCGATGATCATTACATTGTAATCCCCTTGCCTCCCAGACCACATAATCCATGGGACACCCGTCCCTCCCATGAGGGTCTTGTAAATTTTGGATTCCTGCTTCAGGGGACTGTGTTTTGCGATAGCAGGCTCGAGCTTAATAGCGACCTCCTTGCCCGCGACGGTATGCACTCCCAAGAATACTGTACCTAGAATGTGAAAAAAAGAATTAAATCAGAAATAGGAACACCAGCAACGTGTATATGAAAAGGTGGCTGACCGCATCCACCGTTGGCTATTTCTTCTTCTAGCCGGTATTTGCCTGCAAATGTTGTGAAATCCATCGTGCGCGTGTATTCGGGCTTCGTGATGCGATGGCACGAGCGAAAGTGGGACGATGGTGGTAGAGGATAAAAGAGGCGCCGGACAAGAAGGTGGCGTGTGCGGATAAAGAGGGTATGGGGTGAACAGGGCACAGGAAAAAGGGAGGTTGACAAAACCAACCATGAGCCCCAACGCGTGTCTTTGTCAGCAACCGGCTCCTCGGCTTTCCTTTTGTGGGCCATTTGTGACGGAACGCCACATGTCACGCTAAATTGAATTTCCTGCTTTGTCCGCTCAACTCCGCTGCAACATTCAACTCGGCATTTCTCATTAGCGAATCATAGTCTCTAGTCTCTAGCCTCTCTTTTCTTCCGTTGACTGTTTGAAACTTGAAACCCCTCCTTCTTGTGATTCAAGCCCACCCAGCAGCCACTTCATGACGACAACGAGCCTCATTTGTTCATCATGGGAAAGCTACTGCAGGTTTGGTTAACAGATGACATGACGACCTCGAGCTATTCTTACTCTGGAGATCACTCTAAATTCTGCAGATTATGTCAAGGCGCTCTTAGACACATCTTCCATGCTTCCATGGCGGACGCTACGGCCAAATTATAAATGCTGCGATACCTTTTCAGGCTCTCTGCATGTCTGTTCAGCGCCTTTCTCCCACCGACCTTTCTTTGGTCGAACTCCGGTATTTAGCTCACAGAAGGGCGGCTCTATGTGGTGCAACTTCCTTGCTCGTTCTCCCTAGAAAAATTATCGCCTTTCGGTCCTTCATTTGTTCTAACGCACAATTGTCGTACTTTGCAATCCGAGCCGTAAATCACTGTCGGAGAATTTTTTAGATTGTTTCCGAACGTCTGAAGCATTTACCAAGCTGCTGTCAAACTATACAATCTAGCTGCGCAGATCATCAGGGGGCCATTGTTGCCTTCATAAACATAAAACTGCTGTCTACTCTTCTTGATTCAACTACATGAACAGTCGTCGCGGCGCGCATGAGGCTGATGAAGTCCTGGCAGTGTTCCAATAGTTATTCTCTCTTTTGCTGACCTTACGTTTTTCTCAGCCCACAAAGCACTCTATGAGAAAGGCATTCTACACTGTGACACCAATGCTGGAAAAGTCATACTTACTGATTCTCTAGAAGCAGGCTCCCGCCGCTTTCTAACCGACCTTGAGTTTGCTCAATTTCAGAACTCGATTAACGGTGCTCTTGTTATTCATCTTTCCAAAGATGTCGCATATAGTGACGCATTCACGTCCGTGAGTGTCTTTCCACTCATTATTCAAACAAATTTGCTTTGCGCAGAATTCTATAGAAGGTAACAATACAATTTGTGGCCCGCGATATCTTATGACGAAGAAAAATCTACGACCCAAAGAGAAGGCGTCCTCCACGAGGTAAAACACGATGTCGAGTCCTTAATTTGGGCCCACTCCAACTGCGTCTTATGCAAACTTTACATGCAAGCGTCCCGATGTGAAACAGAGCTGATACGGGAGCAACCCGCTGAACTCGGACCATATATTTACAATGCATTCGGACATGAAAGGTTGGAGGGTAATTATTGGATCGAAAGGCATGCCAGCTATATTGCTCTTTTTTTCCAAGCCGCGATGAGATTTCCGAGGTGGTCGAAAACTTCATGAGCGATGCTCTTGCTGCACTCTTCCGCGAATTCCAGGTCATTGTGCCTTGTGATCTGGAACCATAGCCAATTGTTCTGATCCATGAAATTCTTTTGGAAAAAGTTTGTCATTATAACTTCCTGTTGAATTACTTTGCATGCTTTACAAAAGGAATCATCAATACACACTAAACTAAACAATAAACCTATATGAAATTACTACAAGGTCACTGACCATTAATAACGAACATCTTCGAATACAACGATGGGCTTCTGCCACGGAGTGGCAGTAAGAAGTAATAAGGAGAGAGTAAGAAGATAAGTTGCAAAGGTCGTCGATACAGAAGAAGCAGCATTAGAGAAAGTCTAAGGGAGAGTAAAATATGCCACCGCTCCTCTGACTGAAGGGTTGTCATGTAGTACAAGTTAAATCCGCATTAATATCACGACTCGTCCATCACTTTTGAGCGGGCGATTCAATCTTGTTCATCCTTTGCGCACCGCGGTAGATCACTATCACACCCAGAAAAAGAAAGCAAGAAATGTCAGCAATTATAATCAAATTGAACAAGCATCACGCACCGTAGTCATCGCTCGCCTTCGTCTTTAATATCTTATCACCACGACGCCCAGGAGCGCTCAAATCAATCTTCATCCCTGCCAACCACCCGTTGTCCATCGACAGATGCTTCCGGTGACGGGTCTCTAGCTCCGCAACACGTTCGTTGATCCTGAGCAACCACTCGTCGACCTCGGCAAGAAAGCTCACTAAGCCCGTCGTATCGCTCGTCGACGGGGAGGGTGAAGAGTTAGGAGTGGTATTTGGTGTCGTAGGGGTCGGCATCGAAGATATAGATGTAAGCGAGGAGACTTCTGAGGGTGAGGGCGACGAGATGGCGCGGTAGTCCGCTGCATTCAATGCAGACATCTTCAAGAGCCTAATAGTGCTTCAGAGTCCGTGCGAGCGTATATGCAAGTTGTGGGATGGCGCGGTGACGATAAGAACTCGACAGGCTTCAGCAGGGTGGAGGATGACACAAATCGCGCTGTTCAGAGTGGACCGATCAGAGACCGACCAATGCAGCAACCAACATGGGCGAGTGGGAACCTTGCGTGACTCAACTGTAGAAGTCCGCCCCATATATACCCCAGAGCTCGTGTCCAGGCTATAGCGGGAGAGATAAGTTCGTAAGGCGACGCCAACAAACGCCGGGAATGTTATTCCTCGGTGGCGACCGGCGGAGGATTCAAATGTTACCATGTCAACTTTCGCCGTGAAGGCGTATCATTTTGGCAACGTTAAAGCTCTGAAGTCTTCAAGCTTCAAGCTGCGCACCGGTAGGATCATGATATCATGCTTGAACCTCGAGGCAGACGGCAGAACCCTACATATCCGTGTAAGAATAAACAAAGAGGCTTTGCCACGACGCCCGGTTCGGCGGTAAAATTACCACGGATGAAATCCGATTTGAGATTCGAAACATTGTTAGAATTCAACATGATCACTTATGTATCAGACGACGAGGAGATGCATGTATTATACATAGCTACCAATAATATCCACTCCTATGTAGATATTTGAATAGAAGACTAAAGAAAGACGAAACAGACAGATCCACCAGTCAATGATCAACTATCAGCGAGATACTGATGTATTAAAGAAAAAAAAGAGTACTATACAATCTCACCTGAGAAATAATCGCATTAATTACTTGAAAAGTTGGGATAGCAATCAGAGGCCTGGATTTTCGGCATTGTGCGCAACAACAGGCGCTCGTGATAGAACTGGGCGCTTAACGGACTTGCCGATGATTTTGTCCGTAACAGAGAACCTTTCAGTTGATAAGCCGTAATCTGGGTTATACATAGAGTGCTTAATACGCAATTGGTTTCCCCATGTCGTCCGCTCCCTATCTCTTTTTGTACTATTATTAAAGTGTATACATTAGCTGCCTGAAGCTGATAGTGCGCCGAGCTGTCTGGCCCATATGGACGGCGATATGAATTGCGCTTTGGGCTACCCCGGTATTATGGCTGATAACACAGTATAGCACGGGCCCTTCCAACTGTCAATATTCTGACAGATAATCAGCTTGTACCTCACTGAGAGAATCATCAGGAAGGTTAACCGCAACCACCATGTCTGATCTCCCTACCCCAGACCCACCCTCCTACTCCCACCCAAACACACTTCCCAATGACTTCGACATCTTCATTCCGGGTGACATCCTCCCCGGCTATTCTGAGTCCACATCATCGAGCCCCGCAGGATCAACCGCAGTGGGCCGTCGAGCGCCAGTTGCAGCAGCCAGGCCTCCTCGAGCTCCCAAAGAATTCCAATATAAAATCGAAGCCATCAAAGGACCACCCATTGCTATTCTTACTGTCCTAGGAGACGGATTTCTTTCGCAGACTATTCCAACTTTCATCGGCGGCGGTCCGATTAAGGGCAGTGTGCGTTTGAAGGCAGATAAGGCGGATGGTGTGCAGGCGATTGTTCTTTCCGTGCGCGTTCGTGCTGATATTTCAATGGGGCATTCATGATGAATCTGTTTAGCTCATTGGCCGCTTTACGTCCGGTATTGAAGACGAGCAAGCATCGTTCCTCGAGCTCAGCGACACCCTTTACTCCCAAGCCGCTGGTGCACCACAAGCCCATGACGGCTCCTACTTATGGCCTTTCGAGCTCAGCATTCCAACGGAACTGACCCTTCCGTTGAAAAAGGGTACAGAACCCGTGCGATTCGCACCTCCTCAGACATTCACCGAGCGCTCAGTTCTTGCGACTGTTTGGTATGAGCTCGGGATGAAAATCAAGAGGAAAATGTTGCGGCCGGATTACAAGTGCGGTCAATTTATTTTTTTTCGCGCTATTTCGCAGTAAACCTGTAGTGAAAGGATAACAACGACGATCGGGTATATTCCGCTCCTACGACCACAGTCATTCTCTCCATTGCGCTCTCTAGCGTATGAGAGAGGAACATCGTTGGTGGGACCAGAGAGAGATCGCGAAGGATGGCATACTTTGGACGCAATAAACATGAAAGGGCCACCATCTACGCTCAGTGCTGATGTTGAAATCGAGTGCAAGGTACGATTCCTTGTCGCAAAAATTTCTTAGTCCTGACGTTGTTCTCAGCTCTACATAGCCATGCCTGTAAGTCTACACAAGCGGAAGAAAATGTTTAAACTCACCTCGTGGACTATACATAGCTCTCCTACACAATCGGCACTTTCATCCCTCTCGCCCTCAAACTGACAGTCCCTACGAGCGCCCAACATACACTAGACGAGCTGCTCTCCGTACCCAACAACATCACTGTACGCCTACGACGCAGTATAAGGCCCCATCTCCCTCAAAATAAGATGAAAGCACCTGATAACCTGCCCTTGGTCAACAGAACGGAAGTCAGAGATCTTTATGAGGCGGTATGGTGGGTGCGTGACCAGTCATCCACCATACTTCAAGCGGAAGGCGACAGCAAAAGCAGCAACTACACTCGCTGGATGGACGGCGAAATTCATCTAGGAAAGGACACGAAACCATCTTCGAAAATGCCTTATTTCGAAATAGATGTAAGTAGACCTATATATGTACTTGCGTATAAGGTCAAAGCTCACCAACATCATATCACATCAGTACACCCTATGCTTCCTCCCATTTACTGTCCCAGATGCCAAAGCAACCATAACCAAGAAGACCCCATCCCTCCAAGAGCAAACGGTAGAAGTGGTAACCTCCTTCGCACCTGGACCGCGACCAGTGCGGTACGCGCCTCCTGGCAGCACGAGTACAATCGTGCAAAGTGAGAGGGAAGTTTTTGTAGGGTTCATGGCATCAAGAGGCGGGTTCATGTAAGAATAGGCAGTACTTGGAGATACAGGTTGCAGGTTTGGGCACCAGAGAATTTGCAAAGAATACCGGATAAAATCGACCTCCCGAGCGTTCTGGAGAAAATAGGCAGCTCGAGTCATTGGTCATTTGAGCGATGCGCGAAGTCCTCAGCTGCTCGCAATTGTTGAAAACAAACAAACAGCATGAGATCTAGTCGCACAGTCAGCATCAACATTTACAGCTGCATTGCTATGCAGGAGAAAGAACCTGCAGAAATGGGCCCGAAATAAGGGAAAGAATCGTCAACAAGGTTCAAGAACATGCTAGATTCCATCGAAATTTGTCAAGAATCAGAATCAGAGCGGTCTGTTTCTAAAAATAACAATTTAACATTGACTGTCGCAACGATTTTTACAACGAGCAAAACAATAAATTCGTAATAAAACTAAAGGTACTGCGTCAGCAAACCAGCGCATAAATCTCCGAAATAAGCAAATCATCTTACCTGCGTTACAACATGCAGGCTTTCTTGAGGACGCTTATGGGACACTGGAAATTTCCTGTATAACATCGTCGGGGGCTGGCATCAGCATGCATGTCCGAAAATACGGGAACGGTCGGGTATGACTCACATATGAGATGGGGAATTGACGCCAGTATCTCTCCAGAGATCTACCCTTTCCAACCATGACTACACTATGATTTGAATGCCTATATTTATATAGGCTTGATCTTGAAGTGGAGCGAGATGAGAGAGAAGATCAGACACTGAAAAATCGTTAAATCAGTTTCACATCCAGGCATAGTCGAGAAGTGGCACTACCTTGAGATCTTGTACAAGGTAATAGAAAACGCGGAGGCCTTCGGGATCTTCACTGTCCTGAATGTCGACTAAAGAGCCGATTTTGGCGGTCTGGCGTCAAGTATAAGAATGATCAACGACGGGCTCATAAGAGGTAAAAAGACATAATATAACGCACCTCAAAAGCAATGTGGTCGTTACCAACACGAATCTCGAGCTCCTGCTTTCCAACAATGTTCTTTTTTGGCCAGTTTGCATCGTCTTCCCTAGTTTCCACAAACGCAGCGTCAGAAAGCCTGAAGACCATCCCAAACAAGAACATAGACGTACTTTGTGATCTCGCTCGCCTCCACAATGCGTTTCAGCTCCTTCACAACAAGGGGCCCAACCCACACTGATTAAAAAGGATTTTGGAGTAGGTTAGTTGCTCTACATCAACGACAGGTCCACAGATGATGATACGCACTCTCTTTGCGGATGAGACTGTCATTACGGTAGTTCGAGTTGTTGGCATAGCGCAGACGCCCGTGCGAGTATTCGAACTCGAGGAACTCGTGGCCGTGCTTGCCAGAGTGACCTGTGCTGAAAAGATGGTTCAACGTCGACTGAGGATGATGGCCAGAGGACCCCCAGACTTACTAGTATCTAGAAATCCATCAGCCGCAGGCCACAGTACCATCGTGAGACTACGTACCGCAGATAAAAAGGATCGTTCTCCAGATTCGACATCGTGGTTGCGCAGAAAGGTCCGTCAGCGTTGTCGTAGACGCGCTGTTGACTGAAGTTGCGCTTACATCATACATTCCCACAGTGCGGCTCGGCTTTGGTATTCGAGGCACACTTCAACTTCCACCGCCGCCGTCGACGACGACGACGGACTCGGAGTACACTTTGGGCAGCGAATAGGGTTAAGGGTACGATTCTGGCTCATATTTAGGTGCGCTCTGTTCACTCATCGCGTCAATGTTCCAAAACTGAATTGGGGACGTGCCACTGTTTTCATTCATTCTTGTCGTCAGATCGTGCAGGACTCCTTGTACCGGACTCGCAGTAACTGCTGCATCGGACCTTCAGCTTTTGGGATATATAGACGGTCGTCTCTGTTTGGTTAAACAACGAGGTCTGTAATACCAGGTGTGTTTCGCGTCACATCCGCATATCCGTGGCCCTTATGTTCGCCATTGCAGTGTACAAACTCTCCACCAAACCACCCTACCATGGCGCCTTCAGAACTCAACGCGCTATATATCCAAATACGCAGACGTCTTATTGAGACGGGTGAATGGGAACAGTGAGTTACTACCTCGCTCACTATACTCTATCCGGGGCAGGCGTCAATGAGGTCATACTTCTTCCCTGGCAGGATACGCGCCATCATGGCTGCGAAGCTTAACGAGAGTGGCTGGTGTGACGACGTTCATCACAAGAGCAAAGGTACTGTTCTTACTTCTTCGTCGGAGCTCACACATGGACTAATGGTATGCATCTGCTTCATACCAGAAATGGCCCGGAATATGGATCCATTGTCGTTCAACAAGCTCTTGGCGGATATCAGTCCAAAAGCTCAAAGTATGTCCTTTCTCTTCTGCAGTTACGAATTGCTTGATAGTTGTCATTTTGCAGCCTCAGTCCCGTTAGCAGTGAAGCGGGAAGTCTCGTCTGTCATTCGGCAGCATCTCGAGAAACAGTTTGAATGATCAAACGGTCATAACTACAGGGGATTTTTCAAGCAGGGAATTATTCCCTTCGATCACATTGGTTAAAGGAAGCCATATCAATGACAATATTGGATTCAAATCCGCGTCAAACACTTACCTTGACAGAATGGGAACATGGACAAGGTATATTGCCTACCAACACATTGTATTACTATGAAATCAGCATACATTCATTCACGTAAGAACCCTTCAGAGGTCCTACGAATAAACCACAATCGCATTTGCACAAATTGCATCCTCCCTATAGACGACTGCCTCGTGGTAATTCAACTTCCCTCCCTCTGGATACGTTGCACCAGTAACCTACAGATCCGTACCCAAGTTAATTTTTTCCAACTTGGCAAAACGACCCGAAAAACAAACAAAGAATATCGGTAGGAAATGCATACTGACCGAGTTATACATAGGCGGTGCATGCTGCATTTCATGCGATGCTTCGTACATTATCTTGGAGCGGCCCAACGCAACCTGGTTCAAGATCATCACTCTTGTGTGGACATACGGATCTGCGTTGCCCGAATACTCGTCTGCTTTAGATGAGACTTGAGTCGAGTATATGCCAGACCCAAACATCCGCTCTATGACATCAAATTTGTGAATGAGTATTATTTTCACATAACTTTCCTGAGGACTCACTCCCTTTCGCCTTCTCCATATCGTACGATCCCCTCACAATATTGCACAAATTGCATTCCTGCGAAGTGCACACCGTGACGCTGTCCGTCGTCTCTCCAATGCTGCACACGCGCTGAGTACCGTGAAAAAGCATCTCGACGTTACCCACTCTGTTCCTATTTCGTCAAAATAAAATGCATGAGCCGTGCTTCATCTATGTAAAAGGAGAGGGGCATACGAGTATTCACTGAAGTTGGCCAGATGTTGCAGTCCTTCAGCGGTACCATAGGCGATGTAAAAGATGCGCTTGATAGTAGGCACCACTTTGTATGCATGCTTCCACCCATTGAGAAATTTTTCTGAAACTAGAATTTCATGAACAATCTTGCTCGCTTGTGTGAAAGGGGAGCGAGCTCACTGTTATGATACTCTGGATCATTCGGCGGTACATGGATGAGATTCTGCCACCACCACATGCGCATATACACACTCAGCTGAAGGATACTAATAGATCAAAAAAGCAGAGATCTACGCACCACCCGCGAATCATAACACGAATGCATATGCACCCTCCCAGACGAATCCAATGCCACATGCAGCATCCCAATCCCAGGCGTCTCCAATTCGATTTCAGACACAGATACGATTAAAAAAAAGAGCTATGAATTCAGTCCAAGAAGGAAAGACGAAGAAAAGATGGCTGGCCAAGACCAACGATAGAGATGGGCGCTTGAAAGAAGGTTCGTCGTCGTCGGAGAAGCCTCCGGAAGGCCTCATGCCGTGCGTCGTGTTGCAGTGTTGTGATTACGATTTGACAAGCCTGGGTGTCGAATTGTAAACCGATATAGGCTGTTCAGAATAAGCTGGCTCAAGATTTGCTACTTGAGTTTCTTGGAACCTGTTGCCTGGGGGGAATCCGGGACTCATTGAGCTTCTGGAGTATTGAATCTCTTCACGGAGCCATGGTTCTTCGATGTTGATGCCCCAGGCATACACGACAACTCTCAGACCCAATATAAAACAAACGTACTTGAATCCCATGTTCATTAATGGCTTCCTAACAAGTGCTGCAAGCTCTTGGCAAATTTGAATCGTTGAGACGATGAATCAGAGCAAACGATGGGCGTTTATGCGTTCACATCGCGCGCAGCGTCAGTAGCAACGTGGGAACCCGGATATTTTACTTTTGAACCGCGACCACGACCACAATGCTGAGGCTAGCTGCTGTCCGGTCAACGCGAAGATACGCTCCAGCCACTGTACGGTGGAGTAGATTCGGAAGCACGGTGCCCACGTATGTCGAGCGTTCGGTTGAAGAACTACCCGATACTTAGAATTCTACAGCACAAACTCCAGCTCTTCGGAAGCAGCGTCAAAACCAGCGGCGAAGCCCAACCTGTAAGCTCTAGTCTTGTAGCCTTCTTTAACCGTGTATTCAACCTAGGGATATATATAGGCCTGTCGTAAAACAGGGCAAGAAACCAGCGACGACGAAGGCAAAGGCTAAAAAAGAAATAGCAGTTGCACCGTGCGTTATATGCCCTTCGGGCGTCTTCCTATGCTGATATGCGGTCCATGCAGTTCTGAAAAGACCTGGCAAGAGTTAGGCCTCAAATATGACCCAGAAACTCTACCCATCGAGCAAACCCTCGATCCAAATCTCGCACCGTTCACAGAGGAAGACTATGCCATGACTCTCATTCACGGTCGCAGCGTGCACAAGCCTTTCTTCCACCCAAGGACACACGATATCCCTGTCGCTAACATCCATTTCCGCTCACATCACGTCAAACACCTCAACCTCTTCACCCACTTCGCCTCGCACGCTGCTACAGCCCTCGGCATACCCGCGTCGGAGGTCATCGCTCTTCCCACACAGCGCCGTCTCTGGACTGTGCTGCGCAGTCCCTTCGCACATAAAAAGAGCCAGGAGAATTTCGAGCGTAAGGTTCATAAGCGTGCCATTAAGGCATGGGATGCAGACCCGGAGGTTGTGCAGCGCTGGATCGCGTACCTCCGTACGCATGCTATGCCCGGGGTGGGTATGAAGGTGATTACATGGGAAAGGATGCCGCTCGGAGTTGGGGCGAAGACACAAGCTGTTGGGCATACGGAGACGTCTGCGAAGAAGATTGAGGAGCTTGGCAAGAAGATTGTGGTGGAAGAAACTATCGCGCAGCAAGGATCTCAACTTCAAGTCAAAGCATAGACGTGGTTGCGCTGTAGTTCCAGGATGTTCTTCCCCGATAAGTAATTTATAAACATTTAATTCCTTGTGTTGGCCCAAGAACGACACCTTGGGTATCCTCCAAGCGTTCCGCAGCGTGCCCGTCTTCATCGAAGCAGGATCCACTATATGAAATCTAACTAAATATACACCATATACGTACTCGCACGAGACCACGGGACCGTTGGTGGGTACTTCAACGAGTCATATCTCTAATCCACTCTTTCCAGATCACCACCATCATGCCGCACAAGGTATTTACCGTCCTCGGTGCGCCCATTCATTATGCAAGCCCGTCCATCCACCCACTAATACATCCACTAATACATCCGCAGAAAACAATCCCGAAGCGATGAACTACCTCGCACAGGAGCTAGGCCTCTCTCCCTCTCTGGCCTTCCACGATATCTACTCCCTCTCCGAGCCATCCTTGCTGGATCTCATACCTCGCCCTGCGCTGGGGCTCCTCGTAACCATCCCTATGACGCCCGCCTGGGCACGCTCGCGCGAGGCGGAGGACGTGCCTCTCCCTGAATACAGCGGCGTCGGGCCAGACGAACCCGTACTGTGGTTCGAACAAACTATCACGCACGCATGCGGCTCCATCGGGCTCCTGCACTGTCTGCTCAACGTCTCCGGCGAAAACGCGGCGCACATCCTCCCAGGCTCAGAGCTCGCACGCATTCGCGCCGAGGCGCTGCCCAAACACAGGCTTGAGCGGGCGAAGGTGCTCGAGGACAGCCAGGTGCTTGAAGACGCGCATCAGCGCGCGGCAAAGCTTGGCCAGACGGTTGCGCCGTCCGAGGAGGAGGGCCATCGTCTCGGCAACCATTTCGTGGCATTTGTGAAAGGCCGCGATGGCCATTTGTATGAGTTGGAGGGATCTCGCAAGGGCCCACTTGATCGTGGTGCCTTGGCTGATGATGAGGATGTACTCAGTGAGAGGGCATTGGATTTGGGTTTAAGAAGAGTCATGGAGATTGAGAAAAACGACGCAGGAGGCGATTTGAGGTTTTCTTGCATCGTTTTAGGTCCTGCAGCGTGAATATCTTTTAATCTTGTCCTGTCTTACTGATCGTAAACTCTCGGCTGGATGCGATTATGTGAATGGATTTTTTTTGTTCACTTAAAAGGTCGCAGAATTGACTTCATCTATTACTTAAAGTTATACCTTGCCTCCGATGTGGTCATCAAAGATTCATACGGGGACCTTTTTTGACGTCGCACCTTCTGCTAATTATTTCACTATACATAGAATAACTGCCACATGGCGCATTCGAACAATGGGGGTGATTTCTACATGATGCACCAATGAAATCAACTGCTCGCAAATACGATTATCGAAATGTTCGTTCAAAACAGGTATTCTACATCGGCACGAAAATTTTTTCCACACAGCATGCATTGTTCCCAGTTTCTTTCAGAAACGAGACCTGAAACCTGTAAACCAAAATACCCGTCCAGGCGATGAAGCACATACTCGTAAGCATGCGACGGCGCCTCCCTTCTCCCCGGTAACTCTGGACACCCCACACGTCCGCAGAACGCCTTCACCAAGTGTATCTTTGGACTTGGCCTATAGTTATCGCACGGCGTTGGCGCGCCTCCGGCCAAGGCACGCGGCGCGCTGCTGCAGAGGACGGTCTTTTGACATGTGACGCCGCAGGCGTATTGGGTGTTCGCAGTTGTGCACATTTTGTTAGAGCGTTCGAATATCTGGGAGGTGTGTCAGTAGTCGCGTTCTCAATACTTCTTATTTTATAGGTACTCGCCGCAATGATGGTGATAAAGTAGGAAGAATCGTGGCAGGCAGTGATCTTTTTGACTTCCAATATATACTGTAAGGTGCCTGAGTGGAGGCCTCCATGATGCATGACTCATGAGGCAGGTGCCTAGATATTTTCGTTAAGCTCCCGAGAGAAGCAGCCTTGGACGGGGGCAATCGGTTACCACTTGGCAGACTCTCAATATTTCCACCTTCGACTTATGCCCGAGACGCATTTTCTGAACTATCTGGCTAACTCAACCACGAAGTTGGGCCGGAGTGCAGCGAAGGCGGACCTTGATGGAAGAATTATCCAGAACGATGCCTCCGTGTTCGAGCACCTCCGCCTGAGCGAAGTCAATGCCGATTTTGTCGCAGATTGCGCACATTCCTTGAAGGCCATGATGAAGACGGGGATAGGAACATTGCAAGATGTTGCGAGCATGACTGATGGGAAGTCCATCGAACTTTTGGAACAAGAAGAGAAGGCCGACAAGGACGATGATCCCAATAAACAGAAGACGGGCGAAAATCATGGAACGGCTGAAGAACAGACGATGCATGACTTACCATTAGTATGTATAATATCTGGAAATACTCGTCTGACACTTGCAGCGCTCTCTGAACTCTCTGATCTTCATCACAGGTCGCAAACGGCCTCGGTCAGGATTCTGTTATTTGCATCCTAGACAATCGAGAGGCCCATAAGCTTGTCATCGATAAGTCCAAGGGCGACTATTCGTCTGTTGCGACGCCTATTGTCGAGTATAATGGCAAGTGGTACACAATTGGGTCTCCAAACTGCATTTTTCTTTCCCTCCTGGGGCGTGGAACGCAAGTCTGTACTGTTCGCGAGTACTACTTGGAAGGCGATCCATCCCATCAAGCACATCTCATGAATCCCTCGATGAATGTGAAGACGGCGTGTACTAGAACAGCTGAATCTGATATTCACCTTTCTATACAAGATCCTATACCTGCCATAGAACTGGCCGATTTTGAATATCGTGACGTGTACTTCCCTGGGTCTGTTCACCTTCCAATCATTGCCCGAAATTCCAGACTGCTTGAAAGTGATAGCGGTTTGGCCACATCTGTTCTTCATTGTCTGATTCCTTCTACCATTGGCCGCCCCTTATGGGTCTACGAATCGGACCAAGAATTGTTAACTGGCTTGCGCGATGCAGTGAAAGGTAAGCATGCACGGATATTCAAGTCTTTTATTGTTTTGACTTTATTTTTACTTAGCACACAAGGAGCTCTGTGAGAAGGGGATTCTTCACCGCGATATCAGTGTCGAGAATGTTCTCCTGGGCTTGATCACGGACATGGACCTTGAATTTGTTCGCATTAAATACTCGGGTTCGACAAAACCAATTCCTGTACTTGGTGATCCTATCAGTGTCAAACGAGGTGCTGCTATGACTGTGAGTTGTTGCTTCAAGCGCCTCAGTTGGCCTGTACTAATTTTTTTAAATCATAGGGCACGATACAGTTCATGACCTATGAGCTTTTGAAGAATAATGGTGTCGTGCATGAGGAAAAGCACGATGTAGAATCATTTGTTTGGGTTTTGTCGTATTGCGTCTTGCGATCCCTGTGCTTACGAGCCTTCGAACACAATGGCTGCCCTCTGTCAGAACGCAAAGAAATCGGGGCTATATTTCAAAATGCTTTTGGGCAAACAAAGAGACAATTTGTGGCCAACCTAAGGACTGGACAGGCGAACACCGTTACATTTCCAAATGACTCCGAGTCACAAGTCTCATGGATAATCCAACACTTCATGAGCAAGGCTCTTGTGAAGCTCTTTGAGGACGTTGGCAGTCTCCCGTTACGCAAGGCTGCGCTCAAGGAACCATTGACTCACGAGAGCCTGCTACTATTAGTTAACAATGCCATCGCTGAAATTGAAATTGAATTTAGAAAATAGTTCATAGCTTATCTGAGAATGACGTACATAGCTCGTGTTCCTTAACACATATCTTACATGTCAATACGAGCTTTGACTTGCAGCTCATAACTGAAATTCGAGTGGTGAATGAATAGTTCCTTTTTAATCTAGATCTTCTTTTGTTCAGTTGGATATTCTCAATTGGTCATATGTATATTAGAGTCTGGCACTTCTGTAAATATTGAGTGACTCAAGTATTTGAGTCAATTTACGCTCGTATGTAGCTTCAAACAGACTAGATATTCTTCCCCTTCTCGGACTCAATGAAACCTGCCGAGCATCATGATTTCCACACAGGCTGATAGTTATCTCTAGATTTTATAAAGTGTCTTCAACGTATGCATGCGATGGGTACTCAATCGTTCCCAAGACCTGGGTACACTGAGGTCGTCCGCAGAAGGCGTTTATTTCATACATCTTGTCACTGGCTTTGAATTTAGTACACGGTTGTGGTGGAGCATCTGGGAAGATACGAATGGCATTAGCGCAGTGCACGACCTTCTCGCCTAGGACGCCACAGCTGTATAGCGTGTTTACGGTTGTGCACATCTTGTCTAGTGGGTTTGAAGTTCTAGCAATTGAAATAGTTACTGAATGTTTCCAAATTAGATCTTCAGAACGCCACAAATGCTTTATTATTTGGCACTCACCGGCACCGATGATGGTCAAATTTAAAAGATGGTATGGAGCTTGGGGTTGCATTTCCTCTTTCAATTTATACTTTTATATGCACCCAGTGGCCTTCAAGTGGCTCTTGGAGTGGCCAAGTTATGAAATTCTGCGCACGCATTGTGGACGCTAGGTTTATTGTATCCTATTTTGGAAATTGTATAGCCGGACGACCTCAAGGATGTCGAACTTTTTCCTCGTATTTTGGAAGCTCGGATAAAATTGGAGAAGAATATTGGAAAATATGTAGGCATCGCTGGTCCTCTGCTTAGAGGCCATGCCGGAAAATGGGTGGCGCGCCCACATATGCCCATTATGAGCCTTCTTGCTACTGATCCAGATCCGGAACTCGTTCCGATCCTTTATCTTTGCTTTTATTTGAGTCCTTACGACACTTATTGTTCTCGGGGATATTTTGAAACAACTTGGATGACTTAAACAATGGGGACTAGTGCAGCCAATCGCAGCGTATTCATGTATCAGATCCTCTTTAAGTGACAAGTTGTGTTCCGTAACCTCAGTGCAAGGATCCTGACTATTGCATCCGAGCTGAATGAGTTCACCTGTCTGTCTCTGTCTTCTATCTAATCCGATCTCTGGGATCTATATATACTGTCCCTTGATGTAAGGAGACAACGACCCTCCTGCCTGTTATAGTTTTTTCTTGCAGGCAATAGGCAACGGGCCAAGAAATGTGTGTTATGGTTCCCTGAATTAGCAATGGCAGCACCGGTACTTCGCGCTAGCCAAACTGGAGGCAAATCGAAAAATTGATAGAATATTTCGTCCCACCAGAGGCAACAAATTATCCGTTACATAACGGCAAATAAGCAACGCAACCACCCCCCGTTATCCGTTACGGTTGCCTCCCTACATCAAGGGACAGTACATTCATCTAAGTAAGTACGACAAGGGCTGAACGAACCACGGAACTCAAGTCGTACAAAAATCCTTTCCCTCTCTTCTTACGAGCTTAAAATTAGGACCGTATCAAATTGACATCCAAAAGCCGCGTAACACTTTAATTTAAAAAATAAGCCGATCGCTGAGCGCCTTTGGGTGATTAAGTGATTAGAAGGACGGCCCGTGTGACGGCTTCTGTGGAGTTCCTGGGACTCGAGTACACCCAGCGAGATCGCAATAGTCCGTGCAATTCTCTACTGGCCTTCGGTTCGTCTGTGGGCACAAATTCATAGGCATCCCTCCACGTCGAGAAGGTAGGGCTTTGTCACAAAAAGTGTAAAACGTCCCCGACGCTCCGCATGCATAAATTACTGTTAGCGTTTGGCACATGGTGTAGTTTCGGAAAGTCTGCATGAGTAATGCCCGTCAGTAATGTCACTGAAGAGTCAGTCGCGTTGGACTCACTGTTGCGGGAGGTCGAAAGCGCTGAAGATTATCAGCTACCTCTGAGCCACATTATATACCCAGTCGCGGTATCGATCTGTATTCATCCATCTCCATCTTGGATATTGGCGGTGGCATGTGTATCTGCCATTCCGGACCTTACAACTGTTATTAACGCTGCTGAAGGAGCGCTCAGTCGCCCATATGGCGTTATGTGTTATGATCTTTGCGATAACCAGTCTAGTGATTTTTGGGGCTCTGCAAAAAATCAGTCATGTCGTTGTCGTTGCGGGCATCGCGGTAAGAGTCATATATCCCTTTAAGGATTCATAAAAGCATCTCCAGTTGGATCCTGGGGCACATATAGAAACTCGCAAAAAAGTGGGCGCTCTAATCGATGCAATGCATAATTATCTTCGAAGAGACTTCAAGCTTTAGAGTTTGCCAACGTGTCCAGACCGTCATTTTAAACTTCCATTCTGTAGTATACCCAAATTGGACGGGATTTCTTCTCTATTACTTGCTTTATCGGGTCCAAAATTTGCAGAACGAAATTGAGCTTAGCAGCTCCTCAGCGCGATCGCTGCAGTAAAATATGACGACGGTTGCGTAGCACACGACGTGCGCCGCGTGTAAGGTGTATTTTCAATTAAAGCATGTTGCGGCAGACGTATGTATACTACGGATACGCGTCGGTGCGCTCTGACATCGATCATCAACGTAAATCCAAAGCAAGGTGTGCTGCGCTATGTTGGGAACATCGTTTGAAATGTCTTGGATGGTGTATATATGATGACCAACTATTACTGTAGTATGTGGGCGCAAAGATAAGAAGAGAAATCATAGACGATGCGAGCATAATTGCATATTTAGCATATTAGAATGAATGGGGAGTACACAATGGTTGTGTGACGCCTTTTTAGAAAGAGATGAGACGTGCAAATCTTATTCTGCGATAGCCCCTAGGTATGCGATGGCGCGCCTTCGGTTCCTGGATTTTTGGTGCAATAAATGCTAGGACAGTAGTGGAGTGATGCACGCGTCGCGCTCGGACTGGGTGTTTGGGTTTTTGCGCAAGGAATTTTTGCCCGGATTCCTTTTATCATCGTCTCTGTAGCCAGAGGACACCAGAGGACGTCGGTGGCGAGTGCTCCGCATGCGTAGAGCGTCTTTTTAATCGTACACATTAGGTTTGCGCGGAGAATTATGCTCGCGCTCACTGAGAACAGAAAAATTTGTTAACCGCAAGAGCAAGAATCAAGATGTAGAGGTAGAGGTTGCTGCTCACATGGCGGAAATGAATCTATGATATGGAACTAGGGGAAACCATATGTATTAGAGCTACATTTTATATCGTCGCGCTACCAAGATTTTGGCGACAGAACTTTTTTTACCCTCAGGGTGGTACACACAGTGGATGGCCAACTTTAGTAGTTTGCCTGAATCGCGTGCAATCTGAGAATTCCGAAAAAACTGGCGGCCTCGAGGACGGTGTTAACACGCTATTTTCCAGCGCAGTTCATAACTTACCAGAGTAAAGCGCTAAGGTGCACATCTTTTTAGACGTATAATCAAACTGCTGCAGATCAGTCAGCCTTTTTGGCGCAAATCTGGTGTGGGCGTGGCGAAATAGGATCCGGCGTTTAAAAGCTTGAATATCCCTGACACGAGGTTTACTCGGGTATACTTAATTATAAAACCCTTCAAATTGGGTCAAAGAAGGGTCTGAAAAAAAAAACTGACTGTGGAGAAGTTCTCAAGGGTACAAACAACCTCCCTTTACTTCAAGTGGTGCGCGAGCGTGCGTTGACGCGCGTCGAACGCGCACGCCGTGTGAAATTGTGAAGGGTCCGTGCACAATGGAGCAAAAAGGAAGGATGGGGCGTTGGAAGGTTGATCCCAAACGCCGACGATGTCGACTACTGACGCTGCGCTCGACTGGCTGCTCTCTCTCTCTGCGACCCTCACAAGCTCTCCAGTGCCCAACTCTGACTCTCCTGACTTTACTGACTGGCTCCGCGTCTCTCCGACGACAAGCTCGCCTGCGACATCGGAGCCGCCGTCTTCCTCGCAGGCCTCGGTGCCTTTTCAGGATGTAACATCATCTTCTCGAGTTAATTTACCTCAAACTCGTGGTCTCGGGTTAAACTATTTCTACGATCTTTCTGACAGACTCAGCCCTACTGTTAGCGCGACCTCCGCGAGCCAAAATGGACGCGTTTTGCAGGATACTCGGATCAGCGGCCAGGATCACGCATACAACCAGCCGGCTGCATTCAACGAACACAATCGTATGGTATCTCTGGACTCAGTAACTGCGACTCTCGTGAACACGCCTTCTCCGCGATCGACTCAAATTCTCTCGGCTGGCGTTCTTCGGAACCAGAATGACGTTGCGTCGCCATTTTCGTCTTTATTCTACTCTCCTACTACCAAATATATGCAAGACTTGCAAGACACTACCTTTGGAAGCTATCTCACCGACCTAGTGGTACCTCTTCCTCCTCGTATGCCAGCAGACGTATCTCCGGTCGTCCGTGCATCTACTATTCAAGAACATACTTCGTCCGACGACAAACCGGAGCGTAACAGAGGCAAGGTCAAGTCCAAATCGAAGAAGAATCGCCGAAGCAAGCATATAAAGGCTGACGTCTCGTTCTTGGAGAAGCTTCAAGCTATCGATGTCTCTGCCAGCGCTCAATCGACTTCCGATGCTGCCTCTCGTGACGCCTCGGCTTTAGCTCCTCTCTCTGATATTCTTACCGAAGCTCTTCTGAATACTCCTGTGACCGAAAGTGTCTTGCTCTCTCCTTGCCGACTCGAAGCGACCGGAACTACACTCACTCTACAAGAGACCAATCTACCGCTTCCCATCCTTCCTATGTTATCTCTCGAAAATACAATTGCTCACGTAGTTCTACCAAATACTCCGTCTACCCCACAACATAGCCTAACTCCGATCGAGACGCTTTCACCACTTACACCACTTTCCTCTGTTGCAAGCTCGCCACCCGTCCAACCCCCCCGCCTCAAGATTATCATCAATCTCAAGCGCGAACGCGATGATGCCTGCACCGCTGAAGCTGGTCCCGCTGTGCGACGTAGCAAGCGTCCTCGGAAGATGGTCGCCTTCGTCGAATCACCATCACCATCATCATCCACGGAAGAGCCACTTCCGTTATTGCAGCCACCTGCACAGGAAGATCCGAGACCTATTTACACCCAGCGTAGTTTGCCGGCTACCATCGAAGTGTCAGAAAACTTTCCTCTGTTCTATCGTCGCTTTCCTGCAAGCTCGTATTACATGCATGGAACTACAGAGTACGTTATAGTTATTACCTTCAATTTTCCCTCCATTCGGTCAATTTCCTGATCGACGTTATTTTATAGATCGCCATGCACTTTGTTTCGGATGACCCACCCTGGCGGTGTATACAATCCACCTCGAAGTGTATTGGACCTCTATACCCCTCGTTTCGTTAAAGGCAAAGGCATAGAAAAGGTGGGATTGTGTCCCATCTGTATCGAACCTTTTGACCGCGGCGGCGAGAAGAAGAAGCTCTGGCTCGCGATGAAGTTTTCGGCATTCAAGTGGTGCGTCCGCTTTCTGCTTTTGCTCGATATATTCCCTCAATTGATCATGCCGTCACTTTTAGCGTTTTTCTCGTTTTTCACTCATTTCTCTGCAGTCATCTGATTCATGAAATCCAGCTACCACATGCAATACGCACACGGTATGTTCTGCCTCGAAGGTCTCGCCAAAGTAATCACTCATGCTTGCATAGGAATATGCGCGGCTACCGGGCGTCCTTTCTCGCCTCCAACTGCCTTTCGAATCATTCCCAGACAGAATCCCGGCAAGAAGGAAAAGGTCCGCATCCAGCAAGGAAAATGCCATAAGTGCAACAAGTGGGTCGCCGTTGAGGGTATCAAGGACATGGAAAGCAAGGTATGCATTGGTGTCCGCTTGTTTCCATCTAAGCTCGTGCTCACGCTTGATGCTCCGAATTTCAGGTTAAGGAATTACATTGGTATGTGTTCCTACCAACGTGCTTGAGTTTCCTTTGGAAGTTTTACTTACGCTATGTCGGATATTTAGGTGGAAGCATGCCGCCGCTTGTCATCAAGAATCCAACTTACCCGGCGAATGCGATTACTTTGAGAACGACCATGTTCTCGCGACGCTTCTACCATTGAAGACAAAGCAAGAAGCCAAGGAGTAATGCTTCGCTTCGATCCAGTCTTGCTTCGCTGTGTAACATCAACGACTCAAATTTGCTACTTCTAGTCTACCCTTCGTCGTCAGCAGTGCCTCTTAACGCCTCGATCACCCTGCCTCCATGTTTTTATTCTTATGTTATTCGTGTATTTTATTTGTGAGTTATCATAATGTAGAGAATTTGTGATGAAATACTTTCATTTCCGTAGACAATGCAATCTTCTGCTTTTCATTCTTTTCGCAAGCGGTCACGCGCAAATAGGGCCGGAGCCACTGACCCAAAAAGCGTAATGTTGAAGGCGTTATTGGCCACTCGTTTCTTTTGCGACTTCCACTATTGAACCTTGCTACTGAAAGCATCCGCCGATCATAGTTCTTCGACAACACGTACTAATGGGTGCAACCGTTAGCAAGACATCGGTCCTGACCAAGGCACAAAGTACGTCTTACACACTTCTGTCATGACCCCGATTTGCTCGTCTTACTTTCACGTACACCGTCGAACAATATCGCTAACGTTTTCACAGTTCTCGGAAACCCTGAAGAGCCGTTATACCTCGCGAAAGGCCCGCGGACAAACTTGTATCACGGCATAACACTCCTACAAGCCAGCTGCTTCGGCTCTCAAGATGGCTGGGAAGCGGGCGATACGACGTTTGGGTACCAACTCGACTTTACGCGTTTCGAGACAGGCTATATAATCCACATCAAATACGAGCGAAATTTCCCGGAAGAATCAGATATGATACTCACGAATCCACTGGATGACCCAATGGAGAATCAAGTTCTGGACACGGAGCTTGGAAATATACCATTCTCGTACTTCAACCACCATATTCTGCCGAAACTCAATCTGACATCGTATATCACGTCGATCCAGTTTTACACCGATCCAAAAGGGAATGCTTGTATCGGTAGAGAGACGCAGTATTCAGTCGAGGATATTCATTACAATACGATTCTTGAAAACCTGACGACTCCTCGCGTACGCGTCTCGGAACTGGTAGTTCCAGAGACGTATAGGACACATCATCCGCACATCAAGATCGTACAGTACTTGGGGAATCTCTACGCCTACAAATTCCATGGAATTCTCCCGCTATCGTTTGAAAGCACTACGAACAATGACGATCTTCTGCAAGAAGTCGTAGAACTATCCAAGTTTAATTCTCCGTTCATTCTGTCACCATCTTTTATCGTAACAGATAGAAATAACGCTGGCCAATTTCGCGGGTTTTTACACCCATTCATGCCTGCAGGGTCTATTCTTGACGTCTTCAAAACGGTCCATCGGATAGAGTCCGAGGAAGACTCCAAGCGCCATCGATTCAGATTCAGTACGCAGGATACAAAAACCACACCATATGACCCGCGTGTCGACTTCCTCGATCGTCAACATAAGAGCCTTGCGAAACCGCTGCTGTCCCTTGGCGAGCTGGCGATTTCATGGTCCGTTAAACTCTCATGGGCCATCGACATCGTCTCCGCCATCAAGGTTCTCCACAAAGCCGGATCGTTCTGTAGCGATTTCACATTGGAGAACTTCCTCGTTACTCGCGAGGGTCACGTCACGATGATCGATATTGCGCCTGTCCGTGGCTTCACTCTGTATTACGCGCCGCCGGAGCTCAAGGAGGATGGCGACCTCACGCCGTCTGAACCGCGAGATGTGTACAATTTCGGTGTTGTTCTGTGGATGTTGTCGGAGGAAATTATTCAGCTGAGATTGGACTCTCCTGAAGAGATTGCGGGCGTCACTTGGCGAGACGCCGAGGGATGCGCGCCGGTGTGGTACCGTGAGCTGGTCCATAGTTGTATGCGAGCAAAACCTCAACATCGACCAACAGCCTCATCAGCTCTACTCCTACTTGAACAGCATTTAGAAGACGCTCAGTTAATGCTAATTTAAAGGTGCACTGAGGGTTGCTCTTGGGGATAGTTACTTTGAATTATACACTCTAATATACCTTGCCTCGCGAAATCGAGTATAAGGGCTGAATACAGAACTTTTGACACTGAAAGAGTATATTGGAGCTAGGCTCATGCGGCGCTGATGTTATACCTACAGTATCATTATCATGGGACGCCTTCGTATACGTCCTTGGTTATCATGACCTAGCTGCATTGTCAGAACGTCGATACGGGCCCAGTCAAAGCCCAGTGTTCGATCCCGCGCTAATATGCAAAAAATTCAGCCACTTGAAGCTTTATCTTGCTTTCGTATCTTACTGAGATATAAGTGTTTGTGATTGAAACATGGAAGTATGTATGTATGAAGCATATAGTGTACTAATAGCGGGCACAAGGTCATCCCCTTGTGAAGTCATTCTCATCCTTTGCGATCTTCTTGAGCTCATCGTAGATCAAATCTAATACTTGGTTGGATGCATCACTGTCAATAAGTACAGTCGAACCCCTCATAATCCATGGCTGTCCGTGGATGGCTCGACCTATGGGTTATCAGGGGTGTACTAAAAATAACTTTGACGGACACATACACTTTTGACGGCCAAAGTTACTCAACGCAGCTAATATCATGTTTCTAATGAGACCTGGATATTATTTCTAACAAGATTGGTCCAACTTGGGCGAACTTAACCGGAAAGATTTCAGTCAGCCGCATGGTTTAAATATTCTCACGCTCTTCATGACAACGCTGAACCGGTTTCATGATGATGTAGCGTCTGCGTCAACATTGTAAATATCATGTACGTTCCTTCACCAGCGTTGAAGGCGAAACATTATTGATTTCTACTTACCAGGGAGCAATCTAACGCCGAGTCTCAACGCCTAGGATCTCAATCCACTGACGCAGAAGATAAAGCGCGAATCAAGACCTTGGTAGTCTGGAGGCGATCTCTGGGATATCCAGTATCTTTCGAAGACATGAAGGAGTACGCTGCCGCAAATAACTTGCTTTCATCGGCAGTCCCCAATGTCCTTACGCATATGACGAGCAGAATGAAGAATGGTCCTATATTTTTTGACTGGTTCTATGGCGAACCCTTCGTCGGTGTTGCCGCTGACAATAGTCGCAGGAGCATATCAATGGCTACCCCCGAGAGAATTGAGATTCTCAAAGCCATTCTTGGCAAGACAGACCCGCCCAAGTGGACGATTGTGGGAGTATGACATCTAGGTCTGATATTTGTACCCTGTTCACGTTTTTGTAACGATATTCCACTTTGTATGGTGCCGTACCGATATTCAATGCAAATTCAATAAATAATGAGAGTCAACCTTTTCATGGATAAATATAAGTCGTTCGATTTGGTCAGCCGAGGGTGCCAAGACTATTAGTGCGTGCTTCATCCCTCATACATCTACTCATGGATTACGAGTAGTAGGTTTATCATGGCATCTCCAGTAATAGTAGAGTATACGTGTTTAGTAAGTATCATGTATATCAATTTGAAAATGGTTCATTGAATGGCTAAAGTGTACTTGTTTAATTACCTAGAAGTGGAGTTGACCAATCCCCGGTATGCGTGACATCAGTTCACGCGCGTCGTCACGGCGTGACAGCCTCATTTTCTTGAGACATCGGGTTTGTGGC